>JAOEHX010065803.1:0-18994 GCA_025448015.1 Bolborhynchus lineola | reverse complement strand
ACCAGCTAGGAGACAGAGCTGGCCAGTACCTGCTACCTCACATGTGGCCTCTAGCACCAGACTTGCTTTTTTGCTAGAATGCAAGGTGAAATAACTTATAGGGAATTTAATGGATTTTTACACCTTTTAAAAAGGGCAACACCAAAGATTAAAAAAAAAATATTATGGAATACAAACTTTATGACTTTTTTCCATGGTACACTTTCCTATCTCTGACCCCACTTCCAGCCATTAAAGGGTGGGGGAACTACTCACAGAAGGTCAAAAGCATTTTGGGTACAAAAAGCTTTTGTGAATTTTTGTTTTGTCATCTTCAAATTGTTTGGTTTTATTTTGTTTGTTGGTTGTTGTGAGGTTTAACAAAAAATTTAAAAAGTGAAAAATTTCTATAAATACACAGAAGGTCATGAGAAAAGACAGATTGCTTCACCCTCTCTCCACCTTTACTCATGCATTTATGAAGACTTAAAGCAGTATATCTTAAAAACAGCTGAAAACAGACACAGACAAGTTTCTGCCTTCTTAAACTCTTACAATAATATCCCTTTGCTAGACTAAAAGTTGAACCTAGAGGCAACTCAAACTCCTGGCTCAGGCAGAGAAGCAATGCCTTTTCTACAGTAAAAAGAATAACAGGAAAAGTCAAGGCTACTGCTTTTGGGTAATTCATTTTTTATTGTTTCTAAAAATCTGTTCATCCATCTGGCTCGACTTTCACACAGCTAAGGTTTGTACCTTCATCCACCTCCACGTCAAGCCACATTTGCAACTACCTTTGAAACAACCCTGCCATGATATCATCAGGTTAAAAAGCACCTTGACACTGGGATTTTGCTCACATGTTTCTGAACAGCCGGGTGATGTTCTTGCTGCCTGATACTACTGGGGAGCTTCTTCACACCTCTTACTAACATCAGGTACATGAAAACCTCCATTCAAATGGCAATTTTGCTATTTACACTTTCTGCAAATTCAGCTTCCTTACAGGCACCAATTACACTTCCTTTAAAAAATATATTCCTGTTTTGAGATCCCAAATACCACCAATAGGACATACATTGACCAATATTTGACAGTTCCCCTGACTACGCTTTTTATACTACTGATCCTTCTCCCACTTTTCATTTTCTCCAGGGCTCTTACAGCACACTGCTGTTGATCTACAAAATATTATAACCATTTTTCAAAATGCCTCCAAGTCTGCTGTCATTGAATTAACCTGAATTTTTTACTTAATTTACTCAAAGCAAATGCAGTTATGTCATCTGGAAGTACATTTGAGGATCCTGTTTCTTTTCCAAACATACACATACTTGTATGGCCTTCTAGCTCTTGAAAGCCACAATCTCCCAAGAACACAGTGTATCCAGAAGCAACGAAGCTGCTCCAAGAACTTACACAAATATCATTAGTATAACTGCAGCTGCTATTGTTATAAAGAGCTAACCATATCTAAAATTAGGTCATGAGCTCACCACAGCTGAGTCAGAAATAAGTTCCTAGAAAAATGTTGCACAATGCCACAGATACAGTACAGGAAAAGAGAACTAATGTCTCATTCTGAAGTAGCTAGTCATTGCTACGTAATTTTATTAGTCCTCACCATGATTCAGGACATAGCCATACACCGTTGCTGGGTACTGCACACAGAATTAAATAAATTCACCACAGCAGGAAACCTACAGTAAAGAGAGATTCTAGCTACTAAGAGGAACTTGGCAGTACTTGTGGGGGTATGTTGTCATTTAGTTTTGACTACAGACACTCCAGAATTGTCACGACAAAACTTGATTTAGTTTTACTTACATGCAGTGTAAACTGCTTTACATGAACACATGTACCACTACTGCCTCTGAAGACTGCAAACTTACCAAATCAAGGCAACAGTGGCAAATACTTACTTTAACTCCTTTACAAGCGGTAGTCATTTGCCTAGAAATAAAGGATCAGGCTCGTGATCTCTAGTCATACACCTCTTAGTAATACTACAGAATTGTAGTTGTTCTTTTCCTTTATAGGGATGAACCTTCAGACAGCGCTCTTCACAATTCAATTTTGAAGATGTTCACATCAGCAGATAACATGATCTGTGAAAAATGACTTCTTTGGTTAAAGTTCTCAGTAAATCAATTAAGAAAATAATTTCTTGATCCAGTTTAAGAGCATAAATGAGCATAAACAGCTGTAGTGTGAATACAATTCTTCACAGGGCTATGAGAAGGAGGATTTATTTTACAGGGAAAAAAAAAAATAAACCCAGGGAAAGCAATCCCAACACTCTTTAAATGCCTTTCCTGGGGTTTGATTCAGAAGCTACTGAAGACAGCCCAGGACTGGCTTCATTCCTTAGAATAAAGGTGTCATTGTTTAAAATTAATTCTTTTATCATTTCAGCAACTGCAGAAAATATAAGGAAGAGATTAAATTGCTTAGATGCCATTTTTATAGAATCTTCATAGAATCATTTGTTTTGGAAGGGACCTTAAAGATCATCCAGTTCCAAACACCCTGCCATGGACAGGGACACCTTCCACTAGGCCAGGCTGCTCAAAGCTCCATCCAACCTGCCTTGAACACTTCCATTTTAAATATGGAATTCAAGTCCTGACCTCAGACAGCCTTAAGATTAATCTTGCATGTTATTCAAATGTTAATGTAACTTAAAAAGTACCAGTAGAAGAAATGCTGCATTTTTCCACACCTCCTGTTTCATGGCTATATTTTCTATTGCAAGATGAAAAAGCAATACAGAAGTTTTATTGTAACTTTAGTAGCATGTTGGCAGGAACAAGAGACTAGCCTGTCAACTGATCCTTCATCTGCTTAGAAGCACAATACAAATTTAGTTGTGATCATAATTAGCTCAGATTATATTTTAAATTATTATTTGCTCTTAAGATACACTTTGAGTTTTACTGCTATTTAAAAAAAATCAACATTCTGACTATGCTTGACTACAGTGATACAGCAACTGCCAATTGAACAAACACAAGACAGAAATATGCATTTCACTGTAAGAGTGCAAGTACTTTTCACCAGTTTAATTATAATATACTGGCAGTGATAAGTGATTGCTTTTCATGAAGAGGAACTGAAATGCTAATTAGCACTATTTTAACAAGTATTTCAGTTTATATAAGTGTTTATTGCCAACAAAAAGAGACTAATATAGTTCTCCTTTTGTGCAGTTGCATTTCAGTTTGTGGCTATATCATCCTTATGTAGAGCTCTTTTCTTCTTGGAAAGCCAGTGTATCTATCAATAATTCTCCTAGCTTCTTAACACTTGAACAAAAAAAAAAAAAAAGTCAGTGAAAAAACTCATGCAATACAGCTTAAACACTTTCATTCCTGCTGATCTCCAGGGTTAAATTTTCCAGGTTTATATGCTTTCTTGTCCAATTCATTGATTTTTTTTGCATCAGTTAAATAAGTGCAACTTTCTTGCTATCAAGCACATTCATCTTCACAGAACCTGCATTTATTTTAAATGCTATGAAGTTCTCTGTATGACTACATTCATAGCTTGCTTCCTTACACTTCTTTCATTGTCAGACTTACCCACAAACAATTCAACACAAATGACCTCTTGATTGACATCCTGTGTGCTCTGTTCCAAAGTACATTAATCACCCATTTCTCACTTCTCTTCCTCCTCAGCTCTGTAGGTCACAATATATTGACCTTGCATTTGATGTGCACATAAGCCTTGTGCAAGACCAATCACTTTTCAGACAGATGCAGACAAAACAATACAGGCATGTGCCTAATAAAATTCAATCAGTATGGTAGACAGCTTTGAACTAGCAACACAGAGCTTGGCATGGCTTCCAAAGCCTGCCTAGGTAACGCAAGCTATCTTGCCAAAGTTGTGTTTTGGCAGAACGGGGCTGCTATTTGTCTCCCACTTCCAATGTGCTGAATGATAAACCCCCATTGCAGCTCCAGCTGGCCAAAGCCACACGTTCAGGTACTTTGGAAGGAATCCAAGGTCAGAGAGGACTATGATTTAGCTCCTGTTTAGATTAAGAAAGTTTAAGACTTCTCAAATCCTACCTACAGAGATGTCCCTTGACTTATCTGGAAGCCTGGTAGGGTTTTGCATACAAGACTAATTCTGCCAAGTCTGTTTTCCTTTCCAATTAATTTCTCACATATATGTGTCAGTTCACAACCGCCAAACCATACATGCTCTGGTATTCACCTCTCTTCAGTCTTAATCCTAAAAGTGAATCAAACACAGTAGCCCTTCACCTCAAAAACTGTCTCATTTAAGCTCATAGATTCCCCACAGACAGGAGTATCTTCTATTAATCTTCTAGTGGCTTCAGGACATTAAAGAACATAACCTGCCTGCATACCTGTCAGACAGCAGTATCAGCTGCTGACATTCAAGTCAGAATCTGTCATATATACAAGCAGCTTTAGATGCACAGCTTTAAGGCTCAGGATCAGATCACCCTACAGTTATTGGACTATCATGTATAACATGAAGCTGGTTATTTCATTCATAACACATTCTTGACTAAAACCAACATATCTCCCAAGAGGAAGAAAAACTGTTTTACTCTCAACACCTGTTGAATGTGCTTAGAAGACAGAAAAGGTAAGCGTTAGTGCCCCAACCAATTTCAGTATGACAAAGGGAGAGCTGCCTCAGGAAACTGAGGTTTCTTCAGGTTTCAGAAAAGTCTGCAGAAAGGTAAAATCTAATTCTCTGCTCACCCTTCTCCAGAAAACAATCTGGCAGACAACCTGAGGCACAGGTAGTTCCACTTCTCAGAGGATTTACATAAACTATCTCTTTACAAGAAAATAAAAGTTTGATTATCTTGGAGGCAATTCCGCTAGTGCCATAAGGAAAGAACACACCTGTATAGAGAATTGACAGTTCCCCTACCCCTTACCAACAACACAAAATACATCTCTTGCAATACAAACTCTGGATTTGCAGGACAGGACACAGCATAGTAAGTCACAGAAAGAGCAAATGGCTTTGTTTTAATGCATTAGTGAAAAACCAAGAAACAGAGCACAGAATTTGCACAGACACACAAAAGAATGCATAAGTGTGAGGACCATCCAAAATGCATGTTATCTTCTTGTGAGCTTCTTCAACAGTTTACCATAAAAATCTAAGTAAAAAAAATCAAATAAAACACAAAAATTTTTCAGCTGTTTGAGTCCATTTTATAGAACATGCTGATTTCACACTTGATTTAAATCTCAAAGTGCTCACATTCACAATAAATGTTCATTTATCTACCCAGAAGGGAAGTCTTACCTGCTAAAATTCTATCACATGCATAGCTATTCAAAATCAGTAAATTCCCATCACTGAATTTGGCACAACACCAGGTACACAAAGTCAGGATTTTAACTGCTAGAAGTACACACACACACACACCTGCTTTACTCCAGCAAGCACAAGATCATCTTTTTAAAGACAAGGAGTAGCTTGTAAATTAGCCTTAGCTAATTCACCATTTAGCAAACAAGGTAGTATGTTGGAACCAGCATAATTACACCCATCAGCATTATGGTTACTCCAGATTTATTGGCACATTTTTATCAAGACTAACACAGCCCTTAAATTTTCATGACTAGTTGCTTGTGATAAGGGTCTATTTTCTCCCTAGCTACACTACATTTCATAGGCTACCATCTGGCCCTCTAAAAGCAGCCTTACAGAAACAAAAAATAAAGCAAACTTTCATAGCTTAGGCTCATAGCAAGAATAAAAGTCAAAACTGCTTATTCTAATCCCAAAGCTATTTTTAAAACTACCTAACCCAACATGTACATTATTTATCATTTATATGATACTAAACAAATGTTATGCTAAAATGAGATTTTTATTCTGTATTAGGTGCAAAATGCTTGCTAGCAACCAAAATGTGTTTGCTATTCTGTTCTGAACACCTGATGCAGTAACGAATACTGGGAGTAGTTGTTTTACATTGAAACGTATATATGTGAAAATCTGTGCTCAAAACAAGAGAGTCTTGATGAAAGGTCAAGTTCGATGGACTGGAAAAAAGCCTGAAGGCTTCCCTTCAAATCAAATTTGAGTTTTCATCAAAGGTCAATGTTACTGAAATTCCTCTTTCAATTTTCTTCATTATTAGGCCTCAGGAATGCTTTGACTTATTACTGTTCTAAGCATTTGGGGAAAGTCTTCAAACTGACAAAAATTTGTCACTGCATAACCAGCACAATGCAGCTTCCACAGCACATCAGTTCCTGTGATTAAAGAGGCTTCTCTATCACACATCTTTGCATCAATATTTAGAAACAGTTTGCTTGAGTGTTCCAAAAAATTCTCTATCAAGATGCTCATAGTCTAAAGAGTATTTCCCCGCATAGAAAGCAAATCTTTTTCACAGAGCAATCCAAGTAACCAGATTCTTTACTTTGGGATGAGCCAGTGATTTCTGTACTCCCAGTGTATACCAATTAGTGGTCATTAGAGCACTTACATGAGAGAAATCAAGATGATACTAACTCGTGTATTTTTCCACAGGAGGCATCCCTCAAGCCTACTGCAAAGATTATATACCCTGCTTGTTCAAGTCTAATACAACTACTGCATCAACTGCCATCGCAGATAAGATCCATATTTATCAACTAAAGATACTAAATAAGAGCTACTTATAAAGCTACTAAATGAAGTTACTAAATAATTTCCTATGAATAATAAGATATGCAGTTATAGAAGACTTGTTTAGCTTTACTCTAATTTGTGTCAGTTTAGGAAGAACTACACAAACTGACTGGATGAAGCTCATTTTTCTTTCATGTTGTAGGTAACTGCAGAGTTCAATTTATACCTCAGGATCTACCTGACTAAAGTTGAGTCTTCAGTTAATCACACATACCTCACAGGGAACTATCTCCCACAGAAGAGGGGTTTGTAGCTTTTTTTTTTTTTTTTGCCCCCCTTTTTTTTGGCCACAATTCCCCATTGCAAAATTTGAGTCATTGTCTCTGCTCACTCACCCTGAACCAGATATAAGCTTCAGTCAGATGTATGGCTGAGCAAACAGGACAAGAACAGCACTCACACTAAAAAGGGGTTCACTGTGCTTACTTCAGAGGAAAACTAGGCTTCAGTACAAAATAAACAGGTGCCAAAGGGAAGTACACAACCTTTTCACTTCTACAGCGATGTGGGGATAATTAGCTAGGCAACACAATTCAGTGGTCATTGACTGGCTTAAAAATAAAGCAGGTCTTTTTCTCCACTCTTCCTCTCCTGCTGCTGCCCAAGGATCCATTTACTCCCCTGCCACATGCAAAGAGGCTGTAAGCATAATGCAGAGCCAAATTCACTTACACACAAACCCTTCTGACAGAAAGGAATAGTGACATCCAAGATCATCTCATCATGCTAGCAAAAACATGTCCATGGGGTATGCATATAGAGGAGAGAAGATTGTTCAATACCCCACAACTTACAGATATTCCCAATCATTAAAGAAGAGTACCATGCACATTAACAAAAAGCATCTCCATAGGAAAGCCTGTTCAAATATGACTACAGTATCAGGGCTCCAGCTGTCATAAGGGAAAAACTACAAATATTTCTCAGACTGAATTGCACACTTTTAAATAGATTCCTTTTTTCTGCATCAGAGCAACACCTCTAGCACTGCCACTTGACAAAGGTATCAGAAATGCTATTGTGTGACCCTTTTTAATATAACAGCCACTTTACAAAAGCTAAAACACAGAAAATCACTTCCTCAGTCTTTGCCTATTCCCTTTTTAGGGCAGCCTTGCAATATTCCCGTACAAGATGGGCGTTATGAACTGAGCTCATGTCAAGTGGGAAATCATGAAAACTTCACCCAGGAACCTATTCACTCTGTCTTCCATCCTCTTATTTCCATGAGGAATGCCTCTTCACAAGCCAGTAGATCTCATTTAATTTATTACAGATTATCTACAGCTTTTCTTGTGTAGCTGCATGCAACTACATGATGCCCCAACTTCCCTTAATGGAATCATGCATTCCCTCTCAATTTATATAGGGGTAGGAACATTCATGGGACATCTTTTCTATGTCCACCACTAAAAAGTCAGAATATGCCGAAGCACACTAAAACAACATAAATACTCCCACACCTTCAGGATCCCACATCCTTTTAATTATTTTTCCTAACTCTACCTCCTTGAGCTTTTCTTGATAAGAAACCCACAGCCCCCTTCAAGGGACTTCTGTCTGCCTGTTTTTCTTCCCTAGCACCTGGAAAAAAAGAGCCCTTACTTACTCTTTTTTTCCTTCAACATTCAGGTAACAAGCAGACAGAAACTTATGTCTCACTGCATTTTCCTCTAATAAAACACAGCAAACAAACCAAACCTCCAGTTACCTTTGTTACAGCAGAAGACTCAAAGAGCACAAGGCACCCCCCAGGAAGCCACACAGAGTAGCATAGTTTTCTTCTCTGCTTTTCTAGGTGCAGGTGCCTCCTCACCTGCCCACCTTGTCAGGGCCAGGTGAGGAACACATACTCCATGGGGCAGTAGGGAGAGCTGACTATTGTTCTTTATATGCAATGAGTTCAGAGCTATTTCACTTGGCTTTGAGAGCTTACAAAGAGCTGGAATGTTAGTAACTTCACTAATTCTAGTGAAACCCTGCTAGATTTCCAGAGGTGTTTCATTTATAGAAAGCTAATAGCGTTGCTTTTTAAAAAGTGCTTGGTCTAAGTAGCTGTCTTTTATGAAGTGGAAGTTTGGAGAGATTTTTAGCTGCTCTTAATTTATCTGTGAATACTGTAATTCTCTGCAATCTGAAACATATTTTCTTTAATCAAATTGTATCTCACATTCTTTTTTGCAGATAAAAAAAGTCCTAATTATCTCTTCTAGACCTAATAAAAACAGGACAGTTATTCTGTGACATCTACACGTGCCAGGAATTGCTAGATAGTCTTCTTTTACTGAGTTAGGCCGTTTGCAGATCCTGAAGTCAAAGATTGGCTGATAGCTTACGAATCTTGAGATACCAGAAAGGAACTGACTAAGTCTTAACCACAAAAACACGATGTGCTAGCACCAGGGCAGGTTAATCCAACCAAGATTAATCTTCTAAAATAGATCACCTGAGACAGATTTAACTTTATTTACATCTGTACATTATAGTTTCAGCTGTCTTATTACTTTGTAGTGTCTCTTTTTTACCCAAAGCAAGGCACTTAAAGGGTTCCTTTTCATTTTGTGTCCCACTCAAAAAAAAAAAAAAAAAAAACCAAAACCAAAGCTGAATCAGTAAAAGAACAGCAGCCGTAGCTCTAAGAAAAAGGCATATTGCTATTATGTAGGTATTTTAGTTCTCCTTGATTTATAAATACATAATTTTTATGCAGCCTGGCTTACCCAGCAGCCCTGACTTCTTTCCCATTACCTAAAGGAGAAGGGAAGCAGCTCACACAGTGTACTCAGCCAGAACACTGCCTCCTCCTGGTTTTTGCACGAGCCATGGTTTGCCACAGGGACCAATGGGGCTCCTGCTGCAGATGGGAAGCCTTCGTCTCCTGCACTAGCCACAAGCATTGCCCCATCCACAACCCAGCACTGCAACCCACCTCTTTGCATCAGGGAACAGCTGTTCCCCCACTCCCAGCAGTGAGGACAAATCTCAGCCCATGAGGGAGCCTAAATCCCAGATATGTCCCATGCAGCTGACAAAGCTGGACCACCCTACAGATAGAAAATGAACAGACTCCTTATCTAAGTGCAGGATCTCATTTTATTAAATAACATATCTAATTTTGGGGATTGTTGGGAAATGTTGCTTCTTGACTTTCTTGCAAGAAGCCTAGTTACTGTATGTGCATCAAAGTTATCTCATTGCCAGCAACTGAAAAAGTGTGGGTGCCAGTGTGTGAATACCAAATAATGAAGGAATCCCCAGGAGATGTCTGATTCAATTTCCTCTGTAGTACAAGACAAACATGAAAATTCATTGTCTTGATTAGCTTTAGTGCAGGGAAACATCTTTCACAGCTGATTGTAAATCTTCTGAATGATCTCATTTCGCTTTTAACCTTCCTCTCTTCTTCATCCCTGTACAGATTATTCCAGCCATACATTCATTTATTTAAATAGCCTAAGACATGCATATGTTGTCTCTAGTCAGAACAAAAAGCCTCTGAAGTGCACAAATAAGACTAAGAGCATTATAAACATCCTTCAGAGTTTCTTAGTACAAATGTATACTGCAGATCTTATTCCTGGAAATAAGAAAACTACAAGAAGCACCCTCATCACATAAAATACATCTGTTTTCCTCAAAACTGCTAGTGTTAAACCCAGGGAATGGTGGAATAATTTAAAAACTAGAGACTGTGCCCTGTGTTTTAAATCATCTTTCTAAGGACCTCCACAATGACGTGAAAGCTAGCAATGTGCGAAAGCACAGTGCCAGTCTAGGTTACAGAAACATGGGGTGAGTGCTGTGATCTAATGAGACACTGGCAGCATGCTCACACAGCTGCATTATTCTTACAGCCACTGCTTCTGCCTTATCTGTGCTGACTCCTTTGCCCTTCCATTGCTTCATCTGTGATGTTTCCGTTACAGTAACTGAAAGAATTCTTCAAACATCAAGAACTTTTATGACAAAGAGAGAAATCACTCTCTAATATATTTTTCTGGAATTTTATTAATGCAAATGATGATGGAAATTACTGATCTGCTTTCAAAAGGCATATGGAAGATTAAATCTCAAACAGAGCATCGTATCTCAATCTGGTTTCTCTCAGCGTTCTCCATAGTTCAGAAAAACTAAAATCAGAGCTGTTATATGCTTCACCAGGCAAAATATAAGGAATCCAAATCTCACAAGATACAGTCCTACCTCATATACTTTTTGGTCTTAATCATGTTTTAGAAACTTCAGTTAGCTGTAAATTTTACAGAATTTGCATGAAATAGAATCATGGAATCATAGAATCATAGAATAGTTAGGGTTGGAAAGGACCTCAAGATCATCTAGTTCCAGCCCACCTGCCATGGGCAGGGACACCTCACAATAAACCATGTCATCCAAGGCTCTGTGCAGCCTGGCCTTGAACACCACCAGGGATGGAGCATTCACAACTTCCCTGGGCAACCTATCCCAGTGCCTCACCACCCTTACAGTAAAGAATTTCTTCCTCATATCCAATCTAAACTTCCCCTGTTGAAGTTTGAGCCCATTACCTCTTGTCATTTCACTACATAGTCCCTAATTAACAGTCCCTCCCCAGCATCCCTATAACCCTTCAGATACTGGAAGGCTGCTATGAGGTCTCCACGCAGCCTTCTCTTCTCCAGGCTGAACAGCCCCAACTTTCTCATCCTATCTCACACGGGAGGTGCTCCAGTCCCCTCATCATCCTCGTGGCCCTCCTTTGGCCCTCAACCTGTCACAGGACAAGTCCAGAGGGAATTGAGTGAAGGCTGCCACCTCTTGGTGGTATTTAAATGCTTAAATAACAAAATTTGGCTTACCTGCTGGAAATGATGCACCATATGCACTGAGTTCACACTCATTCATTTGAAAGTATAGTAATTAACAGATCCTTCATGTCATACCAGTATATGTTTTAAAGTATACTGGTGTCATAAAAATAGCACCTAAATTTATAATCTTTCACAAAGTCTAAGATTGCAGTTTCCAAACGAAATGAGCTTCATGAGCTTTTATTCAGAAATATACCTAAACTGTCAAACAGTTACACTGGTTGAGGTGATGTCTTATATTCTATATGGATGATATACAGTGAGTAACTTTAAAACACACACACCCCATAAAATTTATATACAAATTGTATCAAATAGATCAGATAAAGGGAGTGTTTCACACTTCACTAATCTCTAATGGGAAGTCACAGCAAATTCCCCTTCATTTTGCTCTACTACTAGCCTTTAATGGATGACGAGTTAAAATGACTCCTACATAGCATACTTAGCACTGATACATGTTAGCTCTTTTGCTTTCCCCAGCTGAAATACAAGACCACTTCATAAGAAGTTGACAATTTCTATTTATTTTCTTCTGGTTCAATGACACAATTTGAGTGCTCCAGCTTTTTCCCTTCCTTGGCAGTAGGTCTGGAGATTTCATAAAAATTTTTGCAATATTGAAAAAATCCCCAAAGCAGCAATAGCAGCACTGCAAGCATTGCAGTTTCTATCAAAGACCTTTATATCAAATTAAATTTAAAGATGACTCTGCAAGGTCTCAATAAATATCAGCATGCATTTGAAACAACATTTTTCTTGTATTTTACATATATTACCTTGATCCAGCTTGTCCTCATGCCTTATGTATAACAGCAAACTGACAGTTGTACTGTCCACAGACCTTTTCTTCAGGTAAAATCCTACTAGATAAATACAAAGTGAGAGCATTCAAATGCCATTTAACTTTGCTCCTGTTGCATTTCTGCTTGATGAAGGACTGATACTTTTGTTCCTCTGATCAATACTTAGAAGATGAATTAAATGAGACTAGATAAAAATGCAACTTCTACTTCAATGTGAAGCAAGTGCACAATGCATTTATTAGCATGTAGATACAGTTACCACAATGATGCTACTTCTATTGACACTCCATATTTCATCTTAAGAAGCCTGAGACATATGTAGCTTCTCCTGATTGGACAAAACCCATCCCAGGAAACATCAAGGAGGCCAGTTTGCCCATCTGCACTACTTACCCTGATTTTGGGGTGTTGAGACAGGGAGGGAGGAAAAAGACTTGGTCCAGGTTGGGGAGCAAAAACAGATGAGATACTTTAAGACTTTGAACCAACACCCACTGAAATTATTGACATCCTCTCAAAAGAAGGCTCCACTGTTTCTATTCAGAATAGCCATGGTTAAGTGGATGCAAGTTCCTTGTTTGTCTTTAATTCCCTTCGGGTAACCAATCCTAAAGGCCCAGTCCTTGCAGAGCTCAGTGCAGCAGAGATTTGGGTCATGACAGAAATGGTGAATGAATAAATACTGAGAGAAGTGCTTGTACTACACAGCACTATATTCATTGTTCTGCTGGGATCAGCACTGCTAACAGATTCTGAAACAAAATTCTTAAAATTATCCATTATATCTGTTAAAGTCAACTGCAGCAATGAAAAATTTACACCAGACATCTGCAATATTGACAGGTCTTTTATAGGCCTACAAAATGTTATAGAAAGTTTTGTCAAAGTAATTGCTTTGAAAAAGGCACACTTCAACATTGCTCATTAGCTCCAATCTCATAGCTCTCTATGTCACGCAAGGCGGTATATCTCACTTCTCTTCAGTTTAAAATAAGTGCCACCAGATATTTATGGAATTAAGAAAAATGTTTTAGTGTCAAACAATTATTTAAGCCTTTAATGGATGGATTACTAGCTCTATCTCAGAAGAGGTGTACAGACAGATATAAATATTGTTGCCAAACTGACACTGAAGAATTACTCCCACTATAGGCATGTCCCACATAATAGGAAATTAATTAATCTGCTCACAGTGCAAATAATTTTGCTTCTTGCTGCAGGCCTCATTTAAGCAGCACAGTAAGTTCTGGAGCTAATTTTTCACAGAAGGTCTGCACAGTGTGATTTAGCTTAATATCTAACTTGCCAATGCCTTTTTTCTCCTATCTTCTGCAGAGCTTTCTGACTTCAAAACAAAATCCTCACTCAAAATCGCATTTGGAGTACAGAATCACAAAAGAAACTTGAGTATCAACATGAAGACTTTGATTTTATAACAGCAAAGACATTGCTAGGAGTATGAAACATTCTTGTAGCCACTTAAATTCTGCTTTCTGGACTTATGAATATGAATTACTTCTACATTCTGAATCTCCCCATCAGGCATTTTCCACGCTATTTATAGATTACTTGGTCTGGCCTACTACATGAAGATCCTATTCCAGTGTAAATTCAAGAGACACACTTTCATTAGTCTAGCCTGCATTAGTGTAGGTATAATATGCTCTTCCCTCTAACTGGCTTCTGAGCACTGTCTATATCACAACTCCATATTCCTATGGACCTGCCAGAGCACACAGCTTTAATATGTACTAGACCTGAGGTCTCTCAAGCACACAATGAAAAATATGACATATATTATAAAAACTAAGTTGAACTCAAGCTAGATGGTTTTTCACCTAGCATTTGGCCTCCATCATATTTGCAACTTGCTCTTTGGATATTAAATAAACCTTTTCCATCCTGTTCTATAACCTCTTAATAGAGCTAACATACTTCTTATAAAAGCTCAAATACATTTTGTTTCCCACAGGTGGGCTACAACTACTCTGTAAGTATCTGTTCTAAGCAGATTGATGTGTTGGAAGCAATTTGAAAGGCTGGCAAACAGGGCACGCATGTAGTTTTAGTCCTATCACCTTCCTCAAAAACTTGCTCCAATGCATGGACCTCTTCCATCTGGAACCAGCTGATTTGAGTTTGGGAGAAACAGATTGCTTCTGAGGGGTCAATAGGTTCCTGGGTGGAAATGAGGGTGTTTAGGGATTTGGCAGGAGGAAATATTTTATCTTTGGAGCAAAATGAGTTTTCAGTGTAGAGATATGTGAAGTAAGTGTATCACTCATATCTGAACAGGTGTTTAAAATCTTATCCTTCTAGCAATGTAGTTAAGTAGCTATGCTATTATGTCAGGCTATGCTCCCAATGCAGAATCACATCTCTAGACGGTAATTCTGAAACATCGCTATCTCTCTTTTAAAATAATCTAGAACAGAATCAGAGCAGGAGCTATAGATGTTGTCACCAGCAACTTGTGGTGTCTAGGTGGGTGAGGCAAAGATAATCCATATGGCAGTGATAACACAATTTGGAACTTGAGATTAATTGCTTAGAAAACCTACAGCTATCTACCATAAAAGTATTTAAGGAAACCTGATTTCAGGTTTCTCAGAGAAACATGATTGAGTTATTGCCTATGTCTTTTATTATTAATTTAATAGAGAATCATTGTTTTTCATAAGTTGTATTCTGGATACTTGCACATTCTGAATAACATTTTTTTGGATTTTTCAGGGTTATTTTTTTCATAAAATTTGCTTTTAATTCTGACTAGACAAAGGCAACTAAATCAGTCCAAAGTCATAGTACAATGACTTTATATATATGTAAAATACATAACTTGAATAAGTAGCAGCAGTGCCTCCTCAAGTATCAAGATAATTAGATGACACGCTACCACTTCTCTGGCTGGTTTAGCCACTGCTCAGTAATTTTTAATATCATCTTCTGCTGTGTTTTGACTAGCTATGAGCTGTCTGGACTAATAATAGAAGAGGGGATATTAATTTGGTACTGAAGATGCATGCTGTAGTTTGACCCAAATATATCCCATTGTTATAGGATTGCTTATGGCTCCTGTTACACAGGAATTAAACTTGCTGGAAATTTTTCTGATGAATGCTTCTCAGAAAATGTCAACATGTGGAACACAAACTGTTTTATTAAAAATATCTCAGGCTTGAAAAGCTTCTGCCAAATGTTCATTGAGTGTTCTAAGATATAGAACTCAGTGGAATCAAGCCCTTGATAGTCCAGATGTGCCTGTCCCCAGGACCTTCCCAAAGTCAGAAGCAAGCAGTGGAGCTGGGAATCAAAATCCCTACCTCTATCCAAAAGCACAAATCATGGTATTTCAGACCAAAGTTCAGTAAATTCAACATTCTTTTTATTGCCCAACGTAAACTAGGCATATGTTCCAGGTTCACAGAATAGCTCCAAGGCACAGGAAGTACATTTCATTTTGAAAATATATGCATGTTTTAAAAAAAAATTACTTGGAAAATTTCAAAACCAAAATGGTTCCAGTCCAGTTCTTAACAGAAAAAAATTCCTACTGTCATATACTCAGAGGGAGAGGACACAGCCTTCATGAGTGACCTTGCTTATTAACAACTAATCCACACTTGCACACCTGGTTATGAGAAGCTGATCTTTAGAAAAGCCTACAGTTAAGCCTACTTGTCTGAATCTTGAAATGAAAGTTTGAAAGATGCTTCCAATGAATAGAGAAAAAGGCTCTCCTTTTCTTGAGAAATACTGAGAATGTTCTTGCTAGTAGACACAGTAAGTGTCTTTACATCATGGATATGGAAAGGAAACATTGACAGTTCCCTTATGATTTCATTGACCTTTCTGTAAGTAGGTGAACTCTTTAGCTGGAGATATTCTTCAGTGACTAAAAGTTGATTGAACTCCTCTGCGAGCCAACTCAGAAATGAAAGTAGAAGGCACCTGGAGCACCTTTCCTACCTCAGAAAAACCCACAAGAGAATAGAATAAGTTAAGAATATATATTCACTGATAATATTATTTTAGTCAGCTTGATGTGACAAATTCAAAACGAAATTACTATGATCCAGCCAAGCAACTACCTGTTTATAATGTGGGTTTAAAATATTGGTTTGGGATTTGAAATCTGGTAGCACCTAACTCTAACACAGACTTTCTCATCAGCATAAGCAAGCTGGTTGGTGAATCAATTTCTCATGTGCTAAAATGAGAATAGACTCCAGAACTCACAGGAGCTCAGGAGAATATCCATTGAGAAGTGCAGGAGACATAATACCTCAGCTTCTGAGTATTTTGTAAATATGGTGGGGTTTTAATGAAAACTACCCTCACTAAGTGAAATATCTAAGCAGTCTTACAGCCACTTCTTGTAGTTTTCATCATTTCTCTCTTAGAAATAATTTATCAAACTCAAAGATATTAAAATAATGGAAATAAAAATCTGGATTAGAGAAGAAACATGACAGATGTAGCAATCAAAACAGGTCACACACATTTTTTATTTTTCCCCAGTCTCACTCAGAATCACTGCAGACTTAGAATGTGTTATTTGATGAATAAAAATTAAGCCTCTATTTTGAAATTCAGCTCTATGAGGAGTAGCATTAGAATTGCTGTCAACAGCTTAAACATACAAACTCTCCGCATAAAAATTCTTGGTCAAAAGAAATAATTATATTACACTTCCTCTAAAAGATCACACTAAATGTGTGACTTTTGCTTTAGAAAAATCAATGCAACAAAAGTGTCCAGCTCACCCTCTACCAGGATCATGTGTGCTCCCTCTTTGTCAGATTAAGCCTTCAGGTTCCACTCACTCCTTCACCCTCCAAATGGGACCCTGCTCCTGCCTTGCATCTTCCTGTAATGCTTCTCTGATACCCTTCCCTTAGGCACCACTCTGGTGTCTGACTGCAGCTGCCTTTTACTGAAAAGTTGTCAAGTAGGGAAGGAAAAAATCATCTCAGTGTTACCAGATGGGAAGTAGTGATGGGATCAAGACACGGCCTCTCGCAGTTTTCTACACTGACTGTCACTGTGGGAAGGTAGCTGCTACATCCCAAGTCTCTGCAGGCAAAATGCCTCCAGGAAATGCTATTATAGATGTTTCACATTTAAATAAACAACAGAACATATCACTCACTTTCATTCATACATAGGAGCTGTCTGTAATGTCACTAGATGCTTCTGAGTCTGGATCAGGGAGCTTTTCCTACTCCTGTACATTCAACCATCTTCCTCCTGCTGCAGCTACAGTCTCTTTCTTCCTCCATGAGCTTTTTTTCCTTGACTTCGCTTGCTACTTTACTTTTCTCTGTTTTGGCATCTTTCTTCTCATTGACATCCAAGGACTCACTAGTATTTTCTGTTCTCAAATGAAGTCCCTTAACTCCAGTTTCTCTCTTCAGCCTTTGCTCCTAGTATTATTGAGTGTGACTCCTCTGGGAAAAGAATTCAAAATACATTTATGGTTCCCCTTCATTTAAAAACTCCTTGAAAAGGGCATTAACCTCTACTACCCTCCCTTACATTGTTTCTGTCCCTTTCTGGAATACTTCAAGTGGACACACAACTTCGATTTTGTCAAGCTACTTAACATTACACAAAGTCACATACTTCTCCTTTGATGAAAGATTAGTGAACATGCTTAAATAGTTAAATGTCAGTGTAGAAATAATTTGTGCATTAACAATTTTCACTATGATATTAAGTACAAGCTAATGTTTGGCCAATCTCCTTGTATTTTTATAGACTTTTTAAAAAAACTTTCAGGAGTTACAGGATGAAAAGTGTTTAAAATTAATTCTGGTTCTTACACTCCATATGCATCAGGATCTTAATTAAATGGTCCAAGAGTGAGAATCTCAACATGAAAAACTGTTAGCTCATTGTCACCTGCAAGTGATAGGCACAATGTAAAATGTCAGAGGAAAAAGATTTTCTTATGGGGGCTCTTTTGAATTATGGTAAAGTTTATGTACACAGCAAATTGCTTCTGAAATCTCTGCAGTGTTTAAAAGTCATCCCCATGACCAGGGTGTTATGTAGTCCCCTGCCTGGCTAGCACAGCTGTGCTGAGTATATCTAATCTAGATAGACCCTATACATTCCTTCAGGAACTATAAGCCACAAGAAGCAATACTGTCCTCTTCTTAGGAAAGTTATACAGAAGAGAGACAATCAATTAATGAAAGCAGCATCCTAGAACTAACATCAAGACCTTATCAGAGGGAAGGCAAATTCTTTAAGAAATCCTGCCACAGTCAAAGATCTCAAATCTACTTTGCTGAGTGATTTTCCTTATACATACTGCCACGGCTTTCTCCCAGAATGCCATAGTTGACAAGAAACTCAGGGACAGCCATCAGCATGCCCTTCTTCCATTGCACAGGCTGTGGCAGCTGCTGTAATCACCTCACAGATCAGGATAGCCCTGTCAAGAGAGCAATGCTGTCAAGGGGGTCCTGGGTTCAGCAGTAGCAGTCATTTTTCTCCTCCTCAGCTAGTGCAGCGCTATGTTTTTGACTTCTGGCCTGAGAACAGTGCTGATAACACCAATGTTTTTAGTTATGGCTCAGAATGTTTGGTGTGACCAAGGACTTTCTGAGTCTCATGCTCTGCCAGGGAGGAGGGGAAGCTGGGAGGAAGCAGAGACAGGGCACCTGA
>JAOEHX010065797.1:2087-13197 GCA_025448015.1 Bolborhynchus lineola | reverse complement strand
GTCTTGTATAAATTGCCATTTCTAAATTTTACAGCAAACACTTGGCTTTCAAATCCAGGTGGATATACTTTTCTGTCACGGTGCAGGAGGATCATAGCAAGTCATTAAACTCAATAGACTTGAAATAGAAGAAGCCCTGCTGTCTTGATAAACTGAGATATTTTGGAAGAAAATTCTTTTTGTGGTATATCCTAATAACAAAGAAAGCAGAAGTGTGAGCTGGAATATGTGCATAATTTTATGTGTAAAGTAATGATCTTTTTCTTCCTTTCCGAGTCTTATCAGTATTGGATTGTCACACTAATTATGTTCAGAGTAGCGTCTGCTTGTCATGATATGTCTTCAAGCACAAATGTGCTTTAGAATTAACTCACATATATTTTAGTTTAAGGATATGGGATTTTTCCTTTTGCCTTTCTTTTATTGTCTTAAAATGGATTGTTTTTAACTCTTCCAGCTGTAAATGCAGTGTCCTTGGGAAAGAATGGAGTTGTAGAACTGATGTTTAAGATCATTGGCCCTTTTAGTAAAAAGAACACTAGCCTTATGAAGTAAGTAAGGTCTCTTTAATATAATACATACAAAACTATGTTAGATAAGTTTCAAAACTTGTAAATGAAAAATAATATTAGAGAAACCAAATTTCACTTGTATTTGAAAGTTAAAGGGAGTTTAGAGGGAGAACCACAAATCTAATAGTTTAACTTTAGCCTGTAGAGTAACACAAAATATTTGAATTTCTAGTTATGGTACTGGTAAAATAATATAAATGTTACTTTTTGTCTGTAATGTTCCTGTGTGGAAACTGTCTAATGGAAATCCCCAGATCAGGACAAATGGGTCAAGACAATCCCATAATTTTTCAGTTTGTTGAATTGGCTGCCACGTCTCCTTTGTGTTTTTAGAGTGACACTATCTGTTTTATTTTCTAATAGAATTTTTCTTGTTTTTTTTTTTTTTTTTTGGTTTTTTTTTTTTTTTTTTTTTTTTTAAAATTTTATTTTTTAACAATTTAAGGTAAAAATAAATAAGTGGATAGCTCTTTCTTTATACACCACCACCTTTTGGAATTATGTAACTGGAATTTTTCATCTTGTTAGCGAAATAATACTCTCACTTTGGTTCATAATCTAACTTCAGTACAAGTAAAAATCAGTGGTATGTTATGTGAATCTGGTACTTGTGATCACTATAGTGTCTTTTTAAAAAAAAGTGTCCCGTGCCTTTAAGCTCCAGCTAAAATTAGGCATATGAACTTATTATTCCATGATGTGAGTAATCATGATATCCTTGTTTACAGGCTTCGCATGTCTGATTTTAGACTATCTGTGCAAAGGGGGTAAAAATAAGTATGTATGTTTTCAAGTTGTACAGCTTGATTTAATTGAGGCAAGATCTTTGTGTACAAGAAAAATCTTATACTGACAGTCTTGTATTGTAGTACAGACTGATGAGCATTACTCTTCAGTACATTCACACAGTGCCAGTTTTTCACCTACAGTTTTTAAAATAATGTCCTTTACTGTGTGAAAGTACTTGTTCTGCTGCTGCATAAAGACATGATTTTTCAGAAGTATCTCGTCCACAGAGTATTGTTCTTAAACATTACATTGTCATGGTGTTTTTTTGCAAGGGCTCAAAGCTTGTGCAGCCATTGCATTGATATGTTTAAATTTCACTACTGAACTTCAGTAATGGCAGAGATGCATGATGCTTCAGTGAAATCAAACTTTAAAAGTAAAGTCTGTGATACAGTGCAACCCAGAAAACATGAAGAGAGGTGCTAAATAAATATATTTGAAGTAAATATTTTGCATAGCTTTACAGTGTTGCAGATTAAGCTTACTTGTTGGTTGCTGTTTTGACTTTTCTTGTTATGTTGACAGGGTTGCTTTAGACACACTTGCTGCATTGCTAAAATCAAGTAAGTGAATACAAGAAACTGTCTAGTTGAGATACATGTATATGTGTATGTATTTTTATATATATATATGCAGAAAAAAACTAATATTAAATCTGTGGCCAAAAGAAAATCAAGGCTAGGAAATTTAGAAATAAGGCTACAGTTTTACCTGCAGTCCCTGGTGCTCTAATATTTGTGTGTTACATACACATATGTTTAAAAAATCTTTTACTGTTTCTTCAGTTATGCAGCAGAAAGCCAGTGCTGATTCTGGAGAACTGATCTGGATATAAGGTGGAGAAACAGCATCTTACAAGCACTGACCTCTTCAGTGCCCTTCGATAACACATATCTGTAGCTTAACTCCTGTGCATCATCTTTTTAACATATATCTGAAAATACCTGTTAGATGGCAGGGGAAAATACTGGGTTTCTTCAGGTACCTCTCTGAGTAATTAGGTTTTGAGTCCTAATAACAAGTCTATCAATGATGCTCATGAAGTGGAACTAAGGGTAACAGAACAGCAGTCTTTTCCCAGACATTACCTATCTCGGCTGGCAGCAAGGGATCCTGATAAAATGTCATCTCGGCAGATTTTGTGCCAGCATTGTAACTGTCAGGGATTAAAATATCTTTCTCTCCAAATAGTTGTATAAGAGCTACAGCATTCCTAATTTTAGTGGATAAGAAGTGATGCGTGATCAGATTTGCAGAAAGCCATTTCAGACAAATGACTGTAAAATTCTGTACTGATTATTACCAAGTGCTAAGTTTTCTCATGTTTGATCAGTGTGATACCTTGGTTTTACAGATTTGTGTGTTTACTAATTTTGGACTGTCTCCTTGGGAAATCTAGGGAAAGAAATACTTCCTAATTATTGTCAGTATTCTGTTCTGTGAATTGGCAGTTAAATTTTGATGTTAGGGAAAGAAAATAAGTTTATTTTGAGATCTTACTCAGTCCTGTGGGATTTTGACATTGCAGCTTCCTGCACTTTATATAAGTAAGTCTTTTCATCAAACCGCTGATCTCTGGTGTGAGAGAATTAGTTATCATACCACTTATGCAGTATTTTGGGTAGAGGTATATTGATTTTTGTCAAATATGAATTAAAGTTATTGTAAAACTGTATGAATTATAAGTGGTAAAGCATTTGTTTCAAATCTTGTATCTACACTGTGTGGACAGGTATGCTAAGAAAATACGTTATTCTGAAGAACATAGGGTAGACTACTGACCTCATTTATTCAGTAACTTCTGTTTGGGTTGATGTGAAACTGCTAAGCATGACTAAAATACTACTTTAAATGAAACAGTTGAGTTACTTGGGTAAAAAGAATAATTTTGATTTGATTTGAAAGTAATATTGAAGTCATTAAACAATTTTTAGTTTTCTTTCTTAACTTTTTTTTTTCTTTTTAATAAAGAAACAAATGCCAGGAGAGCAGTAGACAGAGGATATGTGCAGGCACTTTTAACGATTTATGTTGATTGGCACCGTCATGATAGTCGACACAGATACATGCTGATACGTAAAGGTGTTTTGCAGTGCATTAAAAGTGTTACGAACATCAAATTGGGAAGAAAAGCATTCATTGATGCCAATGGGATGAAAATTCTTTATAACACCTCACAAGTAAGTTCATCGTGGTTGGATTTTTGTGGTGGTGTTTTTGCCTCCTTGACTTAAACAGATCTTTACCTCACATGTGTCATAGTTCTTTTTATTATATTCATGTTCATACCTGATTATGGGGTTATTTTCTGTACAAGGACTATTTTCTTTACTTGACTAAAGTGGAATGAAAGAGAATTAGATTAATGTTTGCTATTATTTGGCTGTGCCTATCTCTGGGAGGGGCTGTCAATCTCAATTTTTAAAAATGTCTTTTAATTTTGAAGTTAAGATTTTAAGAATGTGAATTTGAGCTGATTGAAATTCTTCTGACCTTCGAAGAAGACATTAGTAAAAATTATTGTAAACAAAATACTATAACTGAATTCTAGAAATCTGTAAAATGAATGTAGTTTCACTATTAGTTTGAGAGATTCTTTTCTCTTTTCTTCATTATTTTCCTGTTAATAGGAGTGCCTTGCAGTAAGAACTCTTGATCCCCTTGTGAACACATCCAGCCTAATAATGAGAAAATGTTTCCCTAAAAATCGTCTTCCTTTACCAACTATTAAAAGTGCTTTCCATTTCCAACTCCCAGTTATTCCTGCAAGTGGACCTGTGGCTCAGCTGTACAATTTGCCTCCTGATGGTATGGTAATTTTGTAATGTTTTGTCTTGGAGTATGTCTAACCTTGCTTTATGTAAGGTAGAATCAATCACAGTTATTGGTATTCTCCACTAAAACTTAGACTCCGAGACTCCTCTCAGATACCAAAGGGTCTGTGGCTGTTAGTGTGGAGCGCCAATTTCTAATGTTAAGTTTTTACTGATGAAAATTTTATCCACATGTATGTGGCTGTGTTTCTGAGAAACAAAAAATAAAACAGGAATGAAAATGTGATTTTCATCAAACTCTGAAGTGTTATGTTGTAAATACTAGCCTACAAACTTAAATGGGTTCTCTTTTTAACTCTCTTATCGTATGCATTCTCCCATGTGATCTGTAATGTATAGTGTATATTCCAATTTTTAGGCATGTATATTTCTTGATCTCTGTTAGTCTGATAAATTGGATGTAGTGAGTTTTGATTAATGTGCTGTTTTGAAGCATTGATTTTTGGTTTATTGTGGTTGTTCTTTCATTTGTATGATGAAAAAGGTAGAGCTGCTTTCTTGGATTGTTGCAGCCTCTTAGGCAACACTTGTCTGCAAAACATTTGTATACTGCTTTGTATGAAATAGATTCATCCATTTGTGAGCACCTTTCAGTATTTTTGGATAATTAATGTTTAATGCATTTTCAGATATGGTGAAACAGCTTGGTACCTGGGTAAGCAACTGATGAAGTTGCCGTCAGAAAGTTACTCTAAAATAAAGAGGCAAAGTCAGACTTTTTGATATTTTCTTATTCACAATAAGAATATTCTCTTATTCACAATATTTCCTGAAACAAATGTGGTAAGTCTGAAAGAAGGCAGTTTTCTGATTGAGTCTGGCTCAATTCAAATGGGTCAGATTCAAACTGCAGGAATTTAGAGTTTATGTTTTGTCTTCAAAGCAGAAAATGGATTTAGAAGTGTATTCCAAAATACAATGGAAATTATGCCTCTACCTAATACAGTATTTTTTTATGTTCCATAGTATCTCTTTTGAAGTAGACCGCTGATAGTTTGGTTTTTTTTGGTAGGCTTGTTAACTATCAATAAAGAAATGAAAAACCTAATGAAATAGGATATGTAGGATTTTATTTTAAGGAAAACTTACGTACCATGTATGTACCATATACATGTAGTATATTGGGGTGGCTACTGCTCTGAGTTTATTATATAAAAAATAATCAGCATTGTAAAAGCAATAGTGTAATCATTGTGAATACACTAGAAAATCAGTATAATTTGTAAACATCCAAGTGAGCCTTTTACTGACAATCAGCAAATTTCCTGCGTGAAGAACAGTTTCAGAAAACATAATAAAAACCCCCAGTATTCGAACTGCATGGGCTTTCTAGAAAAAGATAAAATCTGCCACTAGTAAGCAGAATATCTGCCAGAGCAGCCAGTTAATGCCCATTTTCACATATTGGGGAGTTAATTCAGTTTTCATCAGTCATTTAAACAGTTAGTTTGCTTCTTCTGTTTCTTTGTTAAAGAAAGAGGAAATCCTAGGTCCTTCAATGTACTTGGTCTCTAAGTCAAGTAGAAATTTGTCATTAGTGTGCAAATAGGTTCACATGCATAAAAAAATGATCTTGCCCTACGATTTGAGGGTAAAATTTAATTTCCAACAAGTCATGCTAAGCAGCTGTAGTGAAACTCTCCTTGATTGTTTTCCTTAGTAGGCCCCATTTAAGCAAGACAAAAAAGGTAAAGAGGATGCTTTGTCCCACTGTTCCCTGATACTAGGTCAAAACAGCTAGTATGATTAAAAGCTGCAAAGACATCAGTTATTTTTGGATGTGGTCATTATTACTAACTCTGGGAAAAGATGTGAGAGCTGTCTCATTTTGTGCTCTCCTCAAGACACACTGAGATATTCTTGGCCCATCCACATGTAAAGTATTTCTAATGGCTATCTCCTGACTTGCTGGGCTGGCTTTTTTTTTTCAGGGTGTTGGATGTTTTTTGATTTTTGTTTTGCTTGTTTAAACCAAAGATCTTTGTATTGACTGAAAACAGTATAGAAATGTTGTAAATTGAGTGTGCTCTATTGTCAAACAAGTAAGGGTTTTTTGGTAATATTTGTGAATATTAATAGTAATTAATATTTACTTATTGTTTTTCACATTTTTTTTTAAGTGGTAAATAGAAAAGAAAATAAACCCAGAAGATAGAAAAATTTTTTTAACATATGTATGGGATTAAGTGTCTAATCTGCCTTAAAACTTTTTCTGTCACAGTGGATGATGTAGTAGATGAAAGTGATGATAACGATGATGCAGAAATAGAATCAGAAATTGAAACGGAAAATGATGATAAGGACCAACATTTCAAGGTTGGTATGGAAAAAAAAAAAAAAAAGCACTAGCAAAAATAAGGCACAACAGTTTTAATTTTTTTTTTTTTTAATTGCTTGAATCATGCATACCGCAATGTTTTCAGTGTTCAGATGACTTTGAGGAAGTTTTCAGGGCAGTTTCTAAAATTAAAAAAGTTCCTGAAACTTAAGAAAAGTGTATGTTTCTCTATGTTTCTTGAAAATACCAGCATTTACTCTTCAGATTGTTTCAAGATTTTTATTAAAACTGGTTTGCTTCACACTTGGTATGACTGGAGACTAGTGGAACAGAAATGCAAACTCTTAGCAGTATTCTTTTCATGACTTGCATTTCTCTCAGCCTGCTCTTCCTGCCTAAGGTGCTCAGTATGTAGGAGGTGCTGTAACTTTTTCCATCAGTCTGTACTGGGATTGACTAGGTCAGTGTTTTAGCAAGGTAATATTGAAGTTCATCCAACTGCAGAGGTAGAGACCAGAACTTGCACTCTTGTGTCACTTCCAAAAGTCTTTGCTGCTGGTCAGGACATCAAAGGACATTTGGTCTGAACTGCCTTATTCTGTATTTTTATGTTGCATACACTCAGGAGTTAATTGAATTGTCTGTCCGTGGACTGAAATGACAAATTATATTCAACACTCTCATGAGGCCTTATGAAGGGACTATCTTCTACAGAAGCACTTACTCCTTTGACACTGCAGTCAGATGAAATCTCCACATTTGAGGTTGCAATAGTTGTATTATCATGTAGTCTGATGCCCGTGTATAGTACATTTGGATGATGGCAAGAAAATGGAGATGTTTGTAACAGTTCTGTTGAAATAGAAGCTTTGGCGTGCTAATAAAACTGAGCTGCTTAAACTTTCATGGTGAAAAGTGCAGTTCAGCTAGTTTTAAAAGAGTGATCCTCAACTTTTAAAGCATGGCTATGTCAGAAGTAAAATGTAAATATAATTATTTTAGAAGTTTATTAGTTCTGGATGCAAGATGAATTTGTTCCTGTTTTCTTCCAGAATGATGATATTGAGACTGATATTAATAAACTGAAACCTAGACAGGAATTGGGAAGACCCTTAGAAGATCTGAAAATGTATGAACGATTCTTTCCAGAACTTTCAGAAAACTTTCAGGTAAAGTATATGAGTTCCAGGACATTCTTCATCATGATGGGTTGTCTCTGGAATACACTTTGACTTTCTTTTTTTGAGTGGACAGTTCCTCTCTCCAAAACCTAAGAGTCTGCAGATGAGAGTGCTAGGTTAAATGTTACTGGTCACTTTAATCTGAGTGAGAAGAGGACTGTGAGCAGATACAAAGGAAAATTTTTCTGATGTCTAATTTGGCATACAGCAGAAAGTGAGTATGGACGTGGGATTTTGACAGAGTATCATTTTGTTAGGTTTTTCCATAAATGCTGGGCACCTCTTTAAAGCAGTTGCTTAAAACTTCTGTGGAATTGCATTGAGTTGATAATTTGATATTGATGGACTACTTGTTTGTCACTTTGACACTATGTTCTTGTAAAAGCTGAAACTTCATTGCTATGTTTTTGTAAGTTTAAAATATAGTAACTGTCATTTTTTAAATTACACTTATTTGCAGTATTGCAAAGCATATCTCAGAAATTATGAAAGATTTCTGATACAAATGAAACTTTAGGAATGGGTTGTTTATTGGGGTTTTTCAAATAATTTTATTATTTTTCTCTTTTATTTTTTAAGGAATGTGACTTAGTTTCCAAGGAACCAAAGCCTTTTATAGCTGATGCAAATCTGAGTGGACCTATTGTTGTTCCTACAGCAGGAGAAGAGTACTCTGCTGAAACAAAACAGTCAACAAAAGAAGTTGCTTTGAAGGAGAGCAATCCTGTGTTGACAGAGGAATACAATAGAAGGCCAGCCTTTCTGGAACTACCAAAGAAAGGTGGTGTCAAAGACAGCAGTTCACATCAGCAAAATGATCAAAGAAACCTGTCTCCATCCTGCCAGTGTCTAAACCAAGAAATTGTGAAAGGCTTAGACAGAATGAGTTTGCAGAGCAGTGTAAAAAATGATCAGTGTTACAGTACAGCATGTGTAATAACAAAGGAAAGCAAAACTAGCCTTACCACACTTGCTTGTAGTAACCCTTGTGAACATGTTTCACCCTGTGGAAGTAACCTCTTTGAAGGATCATCTGTCCACCTGGGAAAATTCTGCTGCACTGGAGTGGATTCAGAAGAGGAGGACTCCAGATCTAGTTCATCAGGGGAACAAGTTATGCTTGAAGTCTCTGATGTATCACCAGTTCATGACTGTGATCTTTATATTGAAATGGTAAAAACCACGAAGTCTATTCCTGAATATTCAGAAGTGGCCTATCCAGATTATTTTGGCCATATTCCACCCCCATTTAAGGAGCCTATTCTGGAAAGGCTATATGGGGTGCAGAGGTGAGTTACCGCACTCATTTTTTTTTTTGTTCTTTTCATTCTTTTGAGAAACAGTCTTTAGGGTAAGATTATCAGGCACATAATGTAATGTTTACTTTGGCATCTAAACTTTATTTCAGTGAAAAGCAGTTTGAAGGTAGGTGGGTAGGCATTGGTCAGTGCAGAGCCATAAACAAGAGCACAGTCTGATTCTGTAATTGTTAATTCTGTAATTCAGTTTAAATACCAAGTTCAATTTATAGTCTCCCTTTCTGCCTTCTCATTATTCCAATTTAAGTTTTGCAGTATATGAAAGAACAAAACAACCCATGAAAAAGCCAGGCAAACAACCTACCTGAATGCTCTCTTTAGGTTTTAACAAAGATATGATGGTTAGTAGTTTAAAGGTATTTTAGTTCTTCACTTTTCTAAGAAAACTATCTTTCAGAAAAATGTAGTGGGGAAAAATTAAAATATAGATGCACTTATGTGTTTGTTTTTAGTGTTTGCAGTAAAACAGATCTGAGAGTTAACAAAGGATGAGGATGCAGTTTGTGGTAGGTCCTGCAGAATGACACACAATAAATACAGAATGAAAAATAAAACAAACTACAAAAAGCAATGCATCGATGCACTTACTTCTTTCTTCACTAAGAGATAATAGAAGATGGTGGAGGGTGATGTGACTCAAATAAAATTTGTGGAGATAGTATGAAGAGCTGGCTGGTATGCACAGTAAGTTCTAAAAAAAAAAAAAAAGGACTAACACGTTAGCGGAACATGTAGGAGTAGGTGTGAGACCTTGCCACTTTCTTAATTATTAGATTGAATGCCTTCAGCTTTATTAACTTAACTGATTTTATGAGATTCTTCAAATTTATGTTTAGGTATTAAAGTGATTAAGAGATGAAGTGTCTTTAGGTTGTCTAGTTAAAATCTTCCAGTGTTTCACATGTATCATAAAAAGGTGATGTTTCTATTGAAATTACCAAATGATGAAACATTAGTGATATAATAAATATACCATTACTAAAAAGCACTGTTCAACATTGTCTGAGAAGAATCCTCCCTATAAGCTTATTTTTTAGAAAGATTCTGATAAGAGAGAGCCTTGAGTCAGAAATTGGTGAAGAACTGCCTTTTAAGAAAGTCTTGCAAATCATCATGATGGTTTTGTAGTACTTAATAATTCTGAATCTTCCCGAGGAAAACGTGAGTGCAGCCAGAGAGAAGCTGGCATTCTGATGCTCTTCTTCTTAGATGTGAAGTGCTGTATTAATTCTCACTTTTAACCACAAACCCACAAGTGTTTATACATAAAGCTGATTTCTAAACCATGAAGGTAATTCTGGAGTGCATTTTATTTTAACTTGAAAATCTCTTATTTTGGTTGTATCTTCTGTGTTGAAAGTGACTTTTTTAGGTCTTGTGTGAAACAAGAATGAAATATCACATAATATTGCTAAACTTGAGTAAAAAATCCTTCATCACCTTTTTGAGGTATGCTCTTCCAAGAATTCTGTTTTCTACAAGTGACTCAGTCTCTTTACTGCAATATGAGAAATTTCTGAGGATGGAACCTGTTTATAAAAGGCTTAATCTTTTTAGAAATTTATAGGAAGATGGTAAAAATTAGTAGCAGACATGCAGAAGCTTTTCAGTCTTCTACAAAGCTGTGTCTGAACTTTTGGCATTCAGTGGGATTTGTGTTCAATGTCAGCAGTTAGTTTTTCAGCTGAGTCTTCTTTAGAAAACAAATGGTTGTCTTAATACATTCTTGTAGTTTAAAAAAGTGTTAGAGGAGGGCTGAGGTGGGACATTTGTGGGTTTTCTTTATACTTCTGTTGGGCAGATGTGATGTGGGATTTTTTTTTTTTAGTCTTCCAATATTGCTTGGAGTTGCAATATTTTTGAATTTGTGCCTTGGAGTGCCTTTGTTTTTTCATTTACATTTAGTAATGCATAATTTTCACAAAATGTCTCACCCAATTGTTATTGTTTGGAAATACATCAAGAATGACTGAAGTATTCTATATTATTCTGCCTTTTAGGGAAGAAAATTATAAGTTTGGATTTAAATTCCTACGTTTTTGCAGTCCTGAAATTTTAGGTTGTTTTTTGCTCTACACTTCAATTTTTCTAATCATCTCACACTTAGAAGTGATCACCAGTTAAATCAGGATCCGCA
>JAOEHX010065795.1:0-13778 GCA_025448015.1 Bolborhynchus lineola | reverse complement strand
TCAACCTGTGGGAGTTGTATTCTTTTGATTCTCCATGTAGCAAACTGCGTGGCTGATTTACGGCCTAAACCACGACAATAAGATAGAACCATTTTTTTCGGGAGGGGCTACCAGGTTCTTGTTCATAGTGGAAGTCATCTCTGCATGTAGTTCTTATGTTTTGGCATGCCCAGAGTAAATCTGATCTGCTGTGAGTAAGCTACTACCTACAGTGAGCCCAGATGTGTTTTCCTCAGTATGGAAGTAGTGAGGAGATCACATTGGGTTAAAGGAATGTGACTTCACTGACCGCATAGCTCCGAGATGACCAGAGTTTTTGACATATATCTCGCTAGACCTTCCCCTCTTAGGAGGTCTCCATAGAAGCCTGGATGACTTTTACATTAGGAAAGTGTCAGGTTTTATTAGGAGGAAAGGCATTTCATGGATTGAAAAAAAGTTTTAAAAGCCAAGACAGGAATAACAGAGGAGGATTGTGCATAACTTTGTTGTTTAAATGTGTCCTGGCAAGGAGAGCCCTTATTGTTGGATGTAGCTGTTGTGGCAGGAGACCATGTAGTTCCATCTTATTTTGGGGAAGTTTTTCACATTTTACAGTTCTGGAAAAAATACTGCTTGTCTTAAGCATCCTCAGTATAGGGCAGTGTACTGGGTTTGCGTGGCAGAAATTTTTTGTGGTGGGGCTACACGGGTGGCAATCTGTTCCTGAAGGGCTGCACCCATGGAAGAGACCCACACTGAAGCAGTCTGTTCCTGAAGGAATGCACCAATGGAAAGGACCCACACTGGAGCAGTCTGTTCCTGAAAGATGCACCCATGAAAGGGATCCACGCTGAAGCAGTTCATGAAGAACTGCAGCCCATGGGAAGGACTCACATTGGAGAAGTTGGAGGAGGACTGTCTCCTGTGGGAGGGACCCCATAGTGGTGCTGGGGGAGAATGTGAGGAGTCCTCCCCTGAGGAGGAAGAAGCAGCAGAGACAGCATGAGATGAATTGACCACAATCTCCATTCCGTGTTCCCCTGCACCACTGGGAGGAGGTGGCAGAGAAAGGAGTAAAGTTGAGCCTAAGAAAAAGAGAGGGGTGGGAGGAAGGTGATACTTGTTTATTCCTCACTATCCGACTCTGATTTTATTGATGATAAATTAAACTAACTTCCCCAAGTGGAGTCTGTTTTGCTCGTGATAGAATTCGTGAGTGATCTCTACCTGTCCTTATCCCAACCCATGAGCCTTTTGTTATATTTTTCTCTCTCCTGTTCAGCTGAGGAAGGCAGTGATAGAGCAGCTCTGGTGGGCACCTGGCATCCAGCCAGGGTCAACTCACCACAGGTATTAATGACTAATAGATCATTACTAAATGTTTGCTAGTAGAGCTGGATTAGCTCAGATAAGATACTAGGCACCTAAGTAAAGAAAAAACTTTTAAATCTCCTGTGAAATAATTTATTAGATTTTTTCCTGGGTATTTTGTTTGCATCCATAAATAATCTTTCATTGTTCAAGTGAAAGAGCTACTGGAAGAGTGACTATATATATACTGCCTAATGATCTTAGACACTTCAGTTTAATTGTAGATGTTCCTATTTACCTTGTAAATACTTTTAAAATCAGAAAAAAATAAATTACATATTATGAGGAAAGAGAAGTTTGCATGTTGAGATGGTCATATAATGTTCCGGTGTTTAAAAACTAGCATATAAATACTAACATATCTTTTGAAATGGCTGATTCAATGATGAGCTTTTTCAGCTGGCGTGTGTGCTGTATGTAGGCTGTTTCCGTTGTGAAATTCAGAAAAAAGTTACTGCTTATTTGCCAGTGATTTGTGTCCAGTGGGATCTTGTGGCAAATAAAGCTGAGGAACACTGTGATATGGGGATCATCAAGACTAACTTTTTTGCTGTATGCTTAACCCCTTTGTTTGTTGGTTTAATTGAAATTTACATGATCATGGCTGAAGGAATACTGCAATATAATTAGAGAAATCATGTTGTGTCATTTTAAGGAATGAACATTAAGTCATAAAGCAAATATGAAATCCTGTGAATTAGGTGATATGTTACATGGTCTGTGTATAAAATAGTTTCTTTCTCTTTACTAATATATATTCCTTTATAGCTGTCCAGAACATTTTATATATGGTTTTACTTTAAGTGAAGAATTATGTCTATTTTGATTTTTCATGTCTAGACATCAGTGAGAAATGAAACAGGCTGGCAGCTTTTTTCCTCTTTATTCTTTAAATGAGTGTTAAATGGTAGTACTCTATAAAGTCTTCCTCCCACCCCCAAGAAGAACGCTACCCCAGACCTCACTGAGTGAATAATACTGGAATGACCATACAGTGTGAACTTTGTTGAGAAGTATTAGATAAATTGTTCTTTATGAGGCAGAGGAGGGGATAGAGAAGGTCAGGGTTTCTTTTTTCTAGTGTGGAGGGTAAGCCATGTTACACATGCAGGATACTTGGCTGAAAAATATAGAGATGTTTAAGCTTGATAAGGATACTTGTTACTGCTTATGTTGTATTGTAGTGTTAAATTCAAAATTTATTGGACTAATGAATTCAGGCTGTTGCTTCCAGGTATGTTTTGATAGGGTTTGTATGACCTCCTCTCCCCTCTATGAGTTATGAGCAAAATTATCAGAGATCATAAAGGATGAATAAACTTTAGAACTAAAATTCAGGTAGTTTGTTTCTCTAAATCTGAGCTAATAGAAGCATATGCGTTTTTATAGGAATGTTTGAATAGAACATGCCATGCATATTTTAGCTGATTTATGGCTAAATATGCACACATTGAGGGAAGAATAAGGAGCTTGCTTATCCTGCCTCTGAAGACTGTATATGTTTCTTAAGAAAGGGGGGGGGGAAACCCCAAAGACACCATTCACCCCCCTTCAAAATTTTTTTTTCTTGATTAAACTATAGTATTTCTTGAGCATGTTGGGCTTTACCTTGTATATTATTCATGCTGTCATGGTGCCTAGAGCTTCACTAAAGCTACTAAATAAATTCATCAGCTAGCTTGCACAAGAAATCAGTTCAGCTGGAAGGCTGATTCTGAATTTCATCAAGGAATGCCTGGAAAAGAAGTTAAGCAAACTGGAATACCTATATAGCTAGGAATTGTAAATTTGCAGATGGTGATAAAAATTTCAGTATAAAGTTGCTGCTTCCTCCAGTGTAATGCCTTGTCCTGCATTTGGACTTCTGTTCCCCTAATGTGAGATGAGAAGCAAAAGCAACCAAGTACATAGGATACAAGCCGTGAATGCAGTAGGAGTCAGCTTTTTGTGAGATTGTGGAAGCCTGTGCTCTCGTGTACCTAGCTGATACTTCTCTGGAACCAAATAATGGATGTTAAAATATTAAGTCTCCTCTCCTCTTAAAAAAAAAAAGAGTGATTAACTTATTTATATGAGGCATAAGTAACTGGTGATGAACTTGTGTAAAAAATTTGATTTGGAGTACAAAAAGATTACCAGGCCTTAAAAACTCTTAAGTACAAGAAAATGTTTTCTTAGATGGGATTAAACCAGAAAATATGTCCTAATACTTTAGGGTGCCTGCTAAGCACAAAGGGATTAGGAAGAAGATTCTGTAAAAGGCTATTTGTTGCATGCTCACTTAGAATGGGTTTTACTTTTTCAGAAGATATCCTCCCATAGTCTCCTGTAATAGCCATGTAGTGAGATGTAGCAGGAATAAGTCAGTGGGGTCTGATGCTTCCTATTGCCTGTGTAGGGGATTGCAGTACCAGTTTTAAAGGTGATCTGGTTAGGAAACTTACATGTGTGGAAGAGCCAGGAGGATTAAACTGCAGGAAAGAAGCTATAGGGATGAACAGGTCTACATGCAGTTTTTCCTGAGACCCAGGTAAAGAGGCAGAGGACAGAGATTAAGTCCTGATGACCCTCAGGATGAAAAGACTGATCCCTGGCAGATCCTGATGGCTGCAGAAAGCCCACCCAGAGCTGCCTATGGCTGTCATCCTGACAGAAGGAGGACTCGTCCTGGGAGCTCCTGGGCTCCCAAATCATCATGGGGAGGTCCCTGGATGGATGCCAGTGACAAACTGACTCTGCAGCCTCACTGCTGCTCAGACCTATGGGTTTTGAATTTAGTGGTGTTTAGGTATGAAAGTGAGAGTGTGTGAGGAAAGACAGCTTGTTGAAAAACAAAATCGCCTTCCTTTCCTGTAAGATTTGCTACAGTAACACTGAGATAATGCAGCAACATTTCCTACATGCAGACAGCAAGGAGCATCTGTTCACCAGTGAACCATTGCATGTATTTCTCCTTACATAACTAAAGCTTATGGGAGTCTTACAGGGTCTCTGTGGGGTGTTGCATAAGTTCTCCACAAATATCCCATCTGTGAGCTGTTAAGTACTGGAAAAACACTTAAACTAAACCAAATCAGAAAAATACAAACAGAGAAACTCAGTCACCAAGATGACGTTGTGCTTCTTCAGTCCTTTAGTCCTGGGGTGCTGCTTGTGCATGGTTGGCTTGGCTGGGGTGTGAAGAGGTAGGGGGGCTCACTGGTGTGTGCCTCCCTGCAGGAGACCCTTATGCAGTAGGTATTGAGTCAAAGCAATAACAAAAGTTGTTCATGGTTTCGTTTCAAATGAGGAAAGGAGAAGGTTTTGCTCTATCTTCCTTTTGTATTTTAGAAAAAAAAAAAAGCTTTGAATGGCTTGTGGGATTTACAGGATTACATTCTTTCGGTTTGAATAGCTGTTTCTTTAAAAATTGAGGCTGGAGGTAAATGATAAACGGTCTTGTATATTTCACAGTCATCTGTGATCTATGTATGTATATTAACAGTATGTATGTATATTAACACTATGTAACTGTTCATTTCTTGCTGTGATTTTTTTTCATGGGTTGGATGAATTAATAAGGGGAAAAAAAAAATGAATGGTTTGAATTGCATCTTCTTCCATGGTACTAATTATAACTACTTTTCATGTGTCATAGAATCATTGCCTCTCTTACTGCTTGCCATTGGGCTCCAGGAAGCCTTTTTAATGCATATTTATTTATTTAGTAGGTATTTGTTAACTTGAGCTATCATCAGGTTCTCTCATCTACATGCTCCAGCGCATATGAAGATGTTCTGCCAAAACAAAGTGTAGTTGGTTGTTTATACTGTGGGCGTGTAGTAGCAGAAGTTTCACAGGTCTGCCCAGGAGTTGTTCCACCTGAGTTTGTTTTCCTTGAGGAGTTGTAAAGGCTTTGCAGCCCCGGTGTGAGGAATTTTGCATTCCTTTAATACCATAGAATCAACTAGGTTATAGACTTGGGTACATCTGAGAGGAGCAGGAGGTTAGTAACCATTTTTTTCTGAATTACGGGACTTCAGTCAGCTCCCTATCTCTACCATCCAACTCAGGGAGCTGAGTACCCTGAGGATGGCTCATATGACTGGTAAAGACTGAATACAAATGCAGCATTGAGTACCTCAGCTTTTTCCTCATCCTCAGTCACTAGGTTTCCCCAGTATAGGATGGAGGTTCTCCTTGACTCTCCTTTTACTACGAATATATTTGTGAAAGTACTTTTTGTTGTCTTTTATGGCAGTGGCCAGAATTCATTGTATCTATGCCTTTGCCTTTCTAAGTTTCTCTCTACATAACCTAACAACATCCTTGTATTTCTCATGTGGTGACAGTCTGCTGCGGTTGCTAAATTCTCATTTATTTATTTATTTCCTCCCTGAGTTCAAGCAGTATCTCCCTGTTTAGCCAGGCTGGTTTCTTCCCCACTGGTTTGATTTTTGGGATGTGGGCACTGCTCGCTCCTGTGCCTCAAGGGTTTCATGTCCAGCCTTCCTGGATCCCTTTGTCCTTTAGTAATGTTTCCCAAAGAGTTCTACCAACCAGCATCTTAAAAAGGCCAAAGTCAGCCATGTGGAAGTCTAAGGTGAAGGTTTTGCTGACCTTCTTCCTGAACTTCTCCAAGGATTAAAAACTCAGTCATTTCATGATCACTTCGCCCAAGACAGTCATCGCATCACCTACCAGTCTTCTGTGAACAGCAAACCCAGCCAGGCATCTCCCCTCATTGGCTCACTAACCAGCAGGGTTAGGAAGTTATCTTCCACACCTTCCAAGAGCCTCCTGGATTGTTTCTTCTTTGCTGTGTTGTACTTCCAGCAGACATCTGGTAGGTTGAAGTCCTCCATGAGAAAAAGGGCAAGTGATCATGAAACTACTCCCAGTTGTTTGAAGAATGCTTCATCCTGGCTGGGTGATCTGTAACAGACTTTTACCAGGATGTCTGCTTGGTTGTTCTTTCACCTGATCTTCACCCACAAACATTCAGCCTTCTCACTCACAACACTGAGTTCAAGGCAGTCAGTGCACTCCCTGACATACAACACAACCCCACTACCTCTTTCTGTCATGCAGCTCAGAGGTGAAAGGTGTGGTACATGCGCTGTTCCCCCAAACTACTGAACTGTGTACTGTAGATGTAAACTTTGGTATCGTGAAGAAGTCTGAGAGATTTGGACACTGTTACGCAGATATAGCATTAGAGAAGTTGATCCATTGGGATGCCGGTGTAAGCCCTGCTGTACCTAGGCAGAATATTGTTTGGCACCATAGATAGTCTGGGTGAGTAGAATTTACTGAAACAAATAGGCAGTGGAGAAATTTTCTGTTTACGTCAATTGATGTGGATTTGATGTAAGGAAATTAACTTGAAAATTTGATTCCAGATAATTCCCTGAAAATGTTAAATGTATTTTTACCAGCGGTAAACTGATCATTTATTAGTCTGGGTCTAGTCATCTGTTCTTTTAGCTGCAGGGGCATAGCCTCAAAACTATTCAGTAGGAGAGAGATGTGTTTTAAATGCTTGTGGTGGAAGTATATCCGAACAATGCTGAACAAGTCCAGTTGTCTGAAAGATCGCTTTCAGATTACTATGCATAATCCATCTAATAATATATTTTTATGAATATGTGGAGATTACAAGGTAAATTATAATTAGCACACTGGCAACCTTATGAAGTCTAAGCTTTTCCTTAATTTCATTGTTTGTTTTTTCAGGCATTCCTATTTCTTGCCACAAATTAGCATCTTATTTTCTTTAAATTATTTTAAAATTCCATTCTGTATAACATTCAGTTATTCTACTGGGATTCTGCAAGAAACTGTGTTATTTTGGTCAGATCCTGAAGGAGGACAGGGAGAGACAAAGCAGAACTAGTGTTAAGTTTCTCTCTCACTTTCCATTTGAACAGAAAAAGTTGCTGTTAGATGGTTTCCTATACTAAGAGAACTCATGTTGCAGAGTTAAAATGAATGAACAAAGTGAATGAGCAGTAAGATCTGGCAAACCTGTAAGAGTATTAATAAATGAGATCATATTTAAAACCATAACCTGGAAACAAAACATACACCCTGTGTGTTAGTTGCATTAAGTGCTATTTCTTGCTTTGTCTTTCACTTGCTTTGATACACAGAAAGTTTTTGTAGGAGGCTGGCCAATCTGCTGGTGACATTCAGGGATGGCACAGAATTACCAATGTATTTCTTCATTGTAAAAGCTGGAATATATTTATTTCAAAATGCACCAGAAAGTCTTAATCTCATTCACTAAGTGGTTTTTCTCTTGATGACCGCACTAATGACATATTTGTCACTGCTAGCCAGGTAAGACCAATGTCCCTCCTAACTTTTTTTTTTTTCTGCATGATGAGAACATTTATTTTTTTTTGGTCACTTCCTTCAGTATGTCTTGCTGAAAAGTGATCTTTCTTTATCCCAAGTCACTGTTTTTGTAACTCAGAGGGATGGAATATTCTTTCAATATAATTACTGTAAAAATATTTCTATAAAGTAAAATGTTTCTGTTCTTGAATCCCGTTTCTGTTTTTCTTCAGAGACTATTGCAGGATAAGATGCTAAGCTTTTTTGTATTTTTATTGCTAAAAAAATTGATCTTCCTGTAATAAAAATAAATTTAATAAATAAGTTTGATAATGAAGATCCAAACTAGTGAATATGATACTTGTACAAAGGATAAGGGGTTCCTGGGTTACTTCATCAGCACAGTTTTTCTCCCGAAATGTTTACATTTCAGACATTACATATTTATAAGCTTATCTTAAAATAAACATACAAATAACTATAAGATAGGGCCATCAGGTAATTTTAAAATATGGTGGTCCATAGAAAAATCATTTAACATGCATATGGTATTACAACAATGTTGATTTATGCTTTATAACCCTTAGCCTACTGATGAAATGTTGTTTTTTTCCCCACATTTTAGCCATGACAAAGCCTTGCTTCCTCACAGGTTTAGAAAAAAGGTTTTTACTTTGAAGACAAAATTAAAAGCTTTTTAATTTCCAACAGTTGTGAGACTTTACAGTTTAGGTGGAAGAAAACATTGTTCAGGTAGATGCTAATGCAAGTACTTTATTTTCCTTTGGAAAACTACTGTGTATTACAGAACTTGGTTTATAAAGTTACTATCTTGGGAGTTCCACAATTCTGCTTTCTCCCCCTGAGAAGAATAGCGTATGCCTTTAGACTGTGGTTCATATAATGCAACTAAACTTGGCTATCCTTAAGCTCCCAATCTGTACAGATGCTGTAACGTTATTTTATCTGAGGGAGGTGAGGTATGATGCTTACAGGGATTGCCTTAGATGGTGAAGGAAATGCTGAGGAGAACGTAGAGCTGTATCCAGTACAGAATAGGGAAGCTTTTCCATTAACAAATTTGTGATTCTGCACTGAATGATACTGAGGAAAACCTGACAATGAGAAAAATGGCTTACTGTGAGGTGATGTTTAGCAGATTATGTACACAATTAGTTCCAAATCTTGTGGAAAACATCCTGTGCAGCCAGACTTCAGTTTTTTTACTTGATGTGGCTGACTGTGTTAAGGTTTGATTTTAATTAATCTAGTTTAACTAAACACTTTTGGTTCCTTTCTTGTAATTATTCTTGCTAGAGCTGTAACATGTAAGCCCAGATACATCAAAATGTTAACAAATATAAAATAATTTTGGATTTGGACAATAAGTATTTCTCCACAAACAGGAATGTGGTTCTTGGTCTTGCTTTGGTCAGACAGGAACAGCTTTGGCCTTTTTTTTTTTTTTTTTTCTTTTGTTTGGACAGAGTTGTATGTCAAGTACTACTTAAAATAAATCCTCTCTTTTTGATGTTTAGAATGTGTAACTGTCTGTTTGTGACATTAGTGGAGTTATGAAGCTTTCAATATCTGATGTGTTTGAAGAGGTGGAAAGCTGTAGAGGTGTCTCTGTTTCTATGTAGTATTACATTTTCTTCCATTTGTTTTTTAGTGCTGTGTTGCAAAACACTGAGCTCTGTTTGGGCTCTTTTAATGCTGTGAATGTTGCAAGCTTTAATAATCTCTCAAACCTTTTTGCACATAATCTTTTTTTCTGACACTGTAAATCTGGCAAATTTAAGGTAATTTCATTTTAAAATAATCCAAATGCTTGTAAATTACTTGAAACATGGTATTTAAAAAGAAAAAAAGCAATTATCTTTTTGTTTACTATCCAAAAGAAACAGCAAATGCTAAGGAATTCTTCTAATTCCTCTATTTGGCTATTTTCAAGTAATTGATGAAATGTAGTTTATCAAGGTCTTAACTCTGCAAACATTTTATATTTAAAAATGGTGTGATACCCTTGAATGGAAAGGCATAACTGTCTCTATGAATGATACACATTACCTGAAGCAGAACAGCTTTTGTGCTATTCAGCATTACTGATTTATTTCATGCCGACTAATTAGTCATTGAGCCTGGCTTCAGTGGGACTTTGAAGTGGTTCTAATTGGGCAGGGTGCCTCGATTACTGAGATGCTGAATGTATGGTATATCAACATGGCTCACTAAATAATATACTTGGCTGGTGCAGAAGAACTTTTAGAGCCCAATCAAAAAAAAAAATCTATTATATACAGTAGTCCTATATTTATTGCTAGGTAATTGAAACTCAACTCTGCTCTTTAATTCACCACTCATCAATTATGAAGCATCTCTCCAAGAAGGGGAATCTGGGAGACCAAGGCACAAGAGATTTATGGAGGCGTGGTCATATATAACAGGACTTAAATCCATGGACCAGTCAGCACTAGGGGAAATGGAGACGTGATCTCTGTGTCTCTGTGTAGATCCCTACTTGAGCAACTTAGCAGTTTAAAACCAAAAAAGAACCCCAACCCAAAATAAGTAACAAAAACTCCAACACCCCAAAATAACAATCAGAAAAACACCATGACCAAAACCGATGCTATGTGAAGCACTGGTTTGCTGTATAGAAGAGACATGCTGGGAGCTGTTGTGTCTTGGAAGACAAATATCTTGTTGCACTTTGTGGATGCTAAGTGGAGGGATTCTGCTGTTACCATACTGAGGCTGCTAAAAAAAGTGTGTTACTTTTCTTGGTGAGTGCCAGAATTTAGAATGGAGTAAAAATACATATTATGCCTGCTATTAGTTGTAGTTCGTGTTGTACCAGTGTTCTGTTGCTTCAAGTACAGGCTTTTTAGAAGGATGTGTACCACTGCCGTCAAGTAGTGCATGCCTGTCCCCATTTGGCAGTCAAACTTAGTCATAGAGAATAGTGAAGACTAACTGTAGTTGCAATGAACATTTTCCTTAGTGGAAACTAAGGCTGACAGAAATTGCTTAGCTTTGGCAGACTAGCCTAGCTGGCTGAGAAGAGCACTTCTGCACTTAATCTCGGAAGAGAAAGTTTGTCTTTCCATTGTGTAAGTGTATGAATGCAAAAGGGGCTCTTATGCTGCTAATTTGGGGTTAAGAGACACAAGAAATTTAGAGTGGTATGTTCCAGTATCTTTGAAAATAAGTGACCATGAAAGGTGGCCAATAAAAGCGTGCCTGCATTGAATTGACTGTGTAAATTCTTCGTTTTACTAAGTTCTGTTTGTTAATAGTTAGGATAAAGTGTTGTGTTTGTACTTCTCCCAGTTCAGGAAATTTCTGAGAATTTTAGTACCATATTCAGATTTCAGCTTCTGAAATATTTAGTTTTACAAGTTGTTCAATGAATATTTTTTTTTTTTTAAATTGATAGAGCTTTTCTCTTCAGGGTGCTAATTGTATTAATCTTCAGTTTTTTTCAGGTTTGTTACAGCAGTCTCAAGTATGATGCTATATTTCTTACACTGGCTTCTTAAAATGTCCTGAAAGGTCTGTTTGCTGAGGATGGAGAGTATTTCTCTGTTGGTCTGCAGACTGGGTGTATGGGAACATTAAACTGCAGCTGCCCACCTCCCCTTCCAGAGGCTGACTTGTTGCTTTTAGGCTTGCCTTGCTAGTTTAGAGGCACTCCTATAATATGGGTTAAAGAACAACTGGGTTTTCATGACATGCATATTAACCAAAGCATTAAGAATGTTATGGCAATGGGTTGAGTTTCCCACCTGGTCAGAAACAACTGTCTGAAGCAGCTGTCTGCCAGGTAATTCCAGAAATGCTGGTATGTGGTTTTGTAGCATGATTTTGTAAAACATTTTCTGTCTTGGGAACATGTGGGCAAGCCCAGTTGTTTAGTATCAGTGGGCAGAAGAAGAGAGGTATATACCATTGTAGTACAATGCATATGTATGTCTTCAAGTAAATGAGACTTTTCAACCCTTCTACAAGCATCTGTAGCAGCTGTGTAGCTAACAACTTTATCCAGAAAAGAGGAAATAATGAAACCAATGCTTGTATTTTCTAGTCTCTGTACTGAGAACTCATGAGCAGAATGAATCCATTTACATCTCTGCTGGAAAAAATGATCTGTTGGTGTCAGTATTGTTTGCTTTGAAATATTCTTTTAAAGAAAACCTGGAGGTAGATAAACACTGTATTTAGTAGCTGGTCACATGGGTAAGCTTGCTTAATTTTTCAAAGCAATTCCTGCAAATCAGCCTGAAGTAGTGAAGTGGAGATTGTTTCCGGAAGAGCCTTTTGTCTGACTGAGTGGGCATTTTCTTGAGGTGGCCATTGGAGTAGTTCTCTGTAAAAGGGAACTACCCTTGACTTAGCCTTCTTCTGGAAGGAAGGTCAGGTTTGCCTCTGCTACTGCATTGAAAGGCAGAGGGAATTAATGGCATTAATGGATTCACAGTAGTTCATAATAGTTCATTCGTAGTAGTCTCATGAAGTAAGCTGTATTTTAAATTCTTTTTCTGTGAAAAAGATGATCCTCCTACAACACTTAGACACGATTTCATTATAATGGCAAGTATTAATGCTTAATTGGTACTATATAATGAATAAATTATGAAAGAATGTATTGACGTTATAATGTCATCAGTATAATTTCTTAAATAAACATTTTTTTAATACAGGTGGTATGATGTCAAATGTTCTATAAAAAACTCTTTAATTGCCTTTTTTTTTTTCTTTAACATAATACTTGCATTTAAAATTACTCTCATGGTTTAAAAATCTCCCTGATTTTAAAGACGGGAGTAACTTCAGAGGATACAAAGTGAGTAACTTTTAATGATGAATTTTATCTTTCAAAGAAAGGTAAGGACTGTGTACACAGATAATTAATTCAGCAATTGATTACTCAAAGGTATTTATACTGGAAGACGTAAAGTTTATTTTTGCTTTTAAACCTTTATGGATATGGGGGAATGTCCTTTTTTATCTGTGGGTGCTGATTTGTTGTATTTAAGAGAAATAAAGCCTTTCTCTTTTGTTTCATTCTCTGCTGTTGCAAAATTCTTGTTCCTTTCCTGTCATCTCTTCATTTCCTCTGCTAAACAGTGGATTGTGTTAACATTTGAGCCTTTGTTTGGATAAATAGCTGGTTTATTTTGTAAATGGTAGAGAGACTGATAGTCTATGTAGCTTATTTGTTGTTGCTAAAGAGAAGGATGATGGTTTGCAGTTGGTTATGTCTGTGTTTCACTGCTGCTTTCTGAAGGGTTAAATCTCTTGGGCCAGTATTTTCTTCATACTCTTGCAAATTGCAGAAATGATTCTGTTAGAATCCTCTCAGTGTTGATGCATTGATTCTTCATTGGAGAAATAGATCTAGGTCAGTTGTTACTCAGAAATACAACATGAAGGCTCTTTCTCCTAAGCATTTTTCGTTTTATTTCTGCACCTGTTATGACTACTTTACCCCTTCATTTTGGAGGAAGAGAAGGGTGCATGCTTGCTGGTCTTTAGGTGCAGGCGGAAGAGCAAATATAAAGGCTATGCAAAACTAAAATTTGGTGTTATACAAAGAGTACGCAGGAGAGTGCTTTGCTGGGGACATGGACAGTGGGATTGAGTGCGCCCTCAGCAAGTTTACCCATGACACCAAGCTGTGTGGTTCAGTCTATACGCTGGAGGGAAGGAATGCCATCCAGGGGGTCCTTCATGCACTTGTGAGGTGGGCTGATGCCAACCTGATGAAGTTTAACCATGCCAAGTGCAGGGTCCTACGCCTGGGTCTGAGCAATCCCAGGCACAGCTCCAGGTTGGGCAGAGGAGAGATTCAGAGCAGCCCTGCGGAGAAGGACTTGGGGGGGTGTTGGTCGATGAGAAAATGAACATGAGCCTGCAGTGTGTGCTTGCAGTCCAGAAAGCCAACCGCATCCTGGGCTGCATCAAAAGGAGTGTGCCCAGCAGGTCGAGGGAGGTGACCCTGCCCCTCTACTCCGCTCTCGTGAGGCTCCACTTGGAGTATTGTGTGCAGTTCTGGTGTCCTCAACATAAAAAGGACATGGAACTGTTGGAACAAGTCCAGAGGA
>JAOEHX010065791.1:0-13796 GCA_025448015.1 Bolborhynchus lineola | reverse complement strand
GAGTATTATTTTGGCTTTTTTTTTTTTTTTTTTTTTTTTGAGGTTTTTTGTTTGTTTGATGGATGGTTGGTTTTGGTTGTTGTTAATGGTTTTTTCCTTTTTTTTTTTTTTTTTTTTTTTGCTTGTTGTGCTTTATTTAACCAGTGAAGCCAGGATTTAGTTCAAATACTTTGGATGATTCTTCCAGAAATCTTTGCAGGTGGTGCAGAAATCTTTAAATAGTGACAGTGTTTTGTACAAGTATTTTGCGTCTGATTCTCTGGCTATAAGTGATAGTGAGCTGGGGGGAGGGGCAGAAATAATAATAGCCACATTGATGCAGTTGGAAACCCCAACATCTCTTATTTTCTTACTGGGTTTATGGAACATGATGCTGAGCTTAATGCAAAATCAAAGAAACTGTGCTCTGTTCCCAGCTAGTTCTAACTAATGAAAACATTTCAGCATGATCCAGAAACTGCTGAGGGATTTCTGTATTCAACTTAATGGCTTACTTCTTTCAGGTAGTTATTTTTCTCCCTGGTATGATACTGCAAAGCATATATAATTAAATGATTCATTCTTGGTAAGTGTCTGTATCAGATAAAATGGTTGGAGCTGTATAAATACATGTTACATTAATTACTGCACTTTGACACAGAGCCATCAGCTGAACTCAATAAATTTTTGTGGTTTCCTTTTGGTGTACGCTGTGAACAAATTTGGTTTTTATATTTTCCACTCCCAAAGCAAATCCTTTTGACCATTTTTTTTTTTTTTTTTGTTATTGATGATATTAGTCTGGTTTTATGTATCTTAAGTAATCTTAATATATTCCATTTTTCAAAAGGCCAGTAAGCAGCTGAATGCAGTGAATAGATCCAGTAGGTGTACTTGTATGACATTTGATTTTATTTTTTTTTAAAGTAGTACAGATAGATAGTAACCAGTTCTAACTAACATGTAAAGATTAAAAGCACCAATTTAATTAGCTTGTCAATTTCTATCCATAAATGATTAAACCCAGAAGGAATTATAGTGTTGAAAAAGAGTTGGGAGAGCAATTGAAAATGCAGTAATCTTATATTTGAAACATTTGAATATTGTTGGTAAAGCAATGTAATTGTTCAGTGACATAATTAGCTAAATTCTGGAAAGAATCCAATGTTCAACCACTACTAAATGATGGAGCACAGCTGAGAACTTCTGCTTAACAGTACTTCAAGGAGTTTTCGGAGGAAATTAGCAGATTAGGAATAATGACCCTAACCACAATCTGTGAACGACCATGCAAGATCCATAGCATATTTTTGAAGGGGAAATATTGGATGTACCTGTTATTTGTAAGGTGATCTGAGTTTTACTGTGTAATACTCATTCTTCCCAAGATTATGACTGAACTATTTTTTACTCATTCTTCCCAAGATTATGACTGAACTATTTTTTTTTTTTTTTTTTTGGAGGTTGACTAAATGAAAATGGGCACTTTTAGGTCTTTGACATCAAAGTAAGTTAGTTGAGATTCATGAAAATATTATGTTTGAAGAAATAAAAATTATAGGAAGAACATCACAGGTACCTTTTTGTGTTTATTACACTTAAATGATATGACCTACACTAAGTTATACACATTTCCACCATACACATCATAATGAGGCCAGAACCTAGACTTGAATATTAATGCAAAATATAATATTTGTTTGAAATATCTTACTGTACCAAAGAGGTTTTGAAAGTTATTTCCATTAAAATTTGAATGTATTCCTAGTGTGTGAATATTCCCAGTAATTCCATATGTGTTAACAGACCAAAAGAAATTTCTTCACCTTACTGTAGTCCTTTATGTTTCCTTCAGCCAAAAAGTTCCCAGAACTGTGATCCAGAGAGACTAAATTACTTAACCAATTCTTCTTATAACTTTTACCTCTTAAATTACTCATAAACAACTTTTAACTATTCTTAATTTTCTGGTTATGCAACACAATCAAAGTACATAGATATATATGTAGCAGTGGGCACAGTTTTTGTTACTTTTCTCACTGTATAAGCACTCATATTAGTTTGGATTTACTAGACTAGAAGTTGATTAAAGAGAAAAAGAACAGGCTGGAAACTTTTTTCTCTCTCAGCTCTCAGGAATGTTGTTCTCATAAATGTGGGAATAAATGTTACAACTGTATGTCTTGATTGGTCAATTCTGTGTTTAAATCACGGGCAATAAAAAAACAAACACTACAGGAAAAAAACAACCAACCAAAAATCCTGGAATATTCAAAGTTAAAAAAAAAAAAAAAAAAAAAAAAATCCTTAAAGAAGCAGCCTGAGGTAGTAAGGAAATTTTCCTTTGCAGAGGATTTCGTAAGGAAAAAAAAAAAAAAAAACTGACTTAAATATCTTATCTGATCCCATATTTAAAGGGTGGCTACAAAGGTGGAGACTCCCTTTATACAAGGAGTCACATGTTAAAAAAAAAGAGAAATAACAGGCATAAATTACTCCTGGGGACATTCCTATAAGACAGTGGAAGACAATTTTCATAATCAGAACAATCAGCCACTAGAATAATCTCTCCAGGGAGGTGTTGGATTCCCCAGTGCTGGACGCTTTTAAGATTTAGCTGGACAGGATGCTGGGCCATCTTGTCTAGATAGTGTTTTTGCCAAGAAAGGTTGGACTAGATAATCCTTGAGGTCCCTTTCAACCTGGTGTTCTATGATCCTATGATTTAAGTAGATAATTAAGAGGTAATTAAATAACCTATTCTTCATTATTGTTTATAGCTGACAACTATTCACACTACACCTAAAAGCATAAGTATTTATGCATGAGGACTTATTTCAAAAGGTCATGCAGAGACAAATAGGAATAAGTTTATCTGAAGTGGACTTGTTATATGAAGGGAAAATAAAAATTATTTTTGGTATCTTTCTTAGAAACTAGTCTCTATGTTTTGTTTTTTCTTTGGATAGAACAAATTATTAGACAGACAGCTTTGCTATTTGTCTTTTTTTGGAGTGCAACATATAGCTTTCTTTGTTGAAGCCCACTGATCCTACAGCCTTTTTTCTTGAGGTCTGCCCTGGAATTTGTAAGTATCTTGTCTTATACTTTGGTTAGTTGTGAGAGTGTCTTTGGAAGCTGATATGTTGTCTCTAAAGTTTTGAACATAATATTGTGAATAAATCATTGTATATGAAAAAACCTTTTAGAACACGGTTACTAAATTTAGAAATTTGTGTGGTGTGTTTTATTTAGATTTTGTATATGTGTAATCAGAATGCTTTATCATGAGCCCTATAAATTTGAGGTGATGCATGTGTATGATGGTATACCACTTTTAAGTTACTACTGATACTTTGTATTTTATCTCACTTATTTTATATATGATCACTTATTTTATTTATTAAGTGACAAATTCACTTGGTAATACTAAATGCACCAAAAGTTTCTGAAAAATAATAATAAATGAATCAGAAAAAAAAACCCACATAAATGTCTCTAATTCAGCTTTTTGTTCTTGTTAACAATATAATTAAAATAATGAGTAACTAGTGAACATATTTAATTAGCTTGATCTGGCTTTTTTTGGGTACAATCCATCTTTTCTATACTTTTTTTTCAATCCTTCTGGCTAATTTTTAAGTGGTACAAATTAGGAGTTCTTCTCAGTCTAGTGAAAATGGAACCAACATAATATTTTATGCAAAATTAGTATTTTTAATGCATTATACAATGTATTTTTTTCTATTTAAAGTTCTCAAAAAGAATATGTAATTTGCAAATGTACCATTAATTTCCATTCATACACTATGGATAGTAGAGATATGTGGATGTTGGTGCTCTGATAAGAAGCGTGAAGAAATTTGTTTTTGGCAATTTGGTTGAAAGTTATCTATTCCCATGATTTTAATTCCTGAATCTTTTCCTGAAATGAATTGTCTCATCTTTCTTTTCAAAGCAGAGTGGAGGTTAACTCTTTTAGAGAAAAGATTTTTTACTTCTATATTCAGAGCTCAAGAGTGATGTGAGCACTTTGAAGGAGCAAAATTGGAATTTTTTTATGCCTTATATTTTCTTCCACTAGTGAATGTATGTTAAGTTGGAGCAAAGCTAAGTGTCAGACCTAGTGGCAGGGACATGTCCACAGGAGGGGATGATTCTGAATTTCAGTTTCTATGAGCGTGAAGTAATAAGTTTAAATACTACAGCAGTTATTGGAACAGAAAATGAAGTTCAGGACTCTGCCTCTCATATGAATGTTCAAACAGGTAGCTGAAAAGCAATTCTTATTCTTGAACTTTGGCTCAGTAAATGTATAATTATTTTCCACCTAATAAAATGGTTTCAGCAAGTCAGGGTGAAAGTACCCTGCACATAGATAGCTCAGTTACTTTGCTGGAAAGCTTGAAATATGGGACAAATTCATCTCAGGTCAAATAGGGGAACTGAACATGGTAATCACATATATTGAGACACTGGGTAAGTGTTGCTGCTCAGTGATATAGGGAGAGAGTTTTTCTCTGTGACATTTAAGAATAATGCTAAAGAGTCACAGGCTTGAGCAGGATGGTTGGACCTTCTCACAGTAAGGACTAAATGCCTGCATGGGTTTTCATAGGCAGAAATTTCAGCTGCAGGGAAACTTTAATGCCAAGAATTTGGCTGGGCATAAAAGGCGAGGTTTAAGATAAGTTGAAGAGAGTCTTTCATTTAAAAAACAGCAGACAAGCCAAAGATACCAATATCTTTTAATGACCTCAGTGCTTGCTAATACCTGAACAAATTTATTTTTGTTGTTGTTGTTGTTGTTGTTGTTCCTTACAAAGGAGAATCTCCATCATGTTTCTGGGCTGGATGCCTCCATTGACGCTTCTAAACATACTGAGATGATTTACAGCTGTGTTTTAAATAGCTGGCTTACCAACAGGGGAGGATAGATACAAGAATGGCTGTAAGAACTGCAAACAGTCAAATGGATTTATCCTGGGATGATCTGTCTTTTATGCCATTCTACTTTTCCTTTGTTAATTCCTCTTTTTCTTTATTTTTTTCTAAGATGGTATTTCCACAAGTGGTAGGATTTAAAGAAGAAATCGTATAAAATAAGATACAATAGTACTATAAGGGGGTTGCTACCAAGCCATCATTTATGTGCAAAATGAGCACTGCTCTATTAGGGATTCAAAATGAATGTTCAGCACCTATACACAAGCACACCTGCATTTCAATATCTTATCCATTGTAAAGAGGCTCATTAAAGTTCCTATGGTGAGGAAAGGGACATTTTCCTGAAAATAACGAGACATAAAAGTGATGTTAGGAGGTGAAAGTTTCAAGGTGACTGTGACATTTGAAAATCTAGGGCCACAGAGCTACCATTTCTGGCTAAATGCCTTATCTAAGTCTGATTGCCTCTTTATGTTTGAGTCACATTTTTCCTAAAAGCAGAGTTGCTAAAGCAGTAGATAAACTTTACTCTTTCATCCTCATCCAGTTGACCCTGCTAGGCAGCCTTATATTTAAGCCATTCTTTTGATGTAAACTGCCTTCATTTTGGCAGTAGGTGCTAAATAAATCTAAATTATTCATATAAAAAGTAGTTGTAGTATAAATATGAAATAAAACATGCTGAAAAATCCTAGCATTGAAATGTAGACCATCCTGCCTTAGAGATTTCCATCTTTAGTTCACTGTGATTATATAATTTTGCTTTATTCTCCGAAGCTTAGTTTGCTCTGTAAAGCTCATGTAGACACTGTCTCCTGTTTCTACAGCAGTATATATTTTTAAATAACAATCTACAAGTCTCAAAAATACAAAAAAAAAAAAAAACAACTCATGCAGAATATCACAATAAAATTAAAGAGTATGTGCTTGACTCCAAAACATGCAATTGTAATAAATCACAAGAATGGTTGGAAGTACACTATCCTATAACAAAAGATTGTGGAATGCCAAAGAAAAAAACAATCACGTTGACTTGTGCGTAGTTTTGATGTCCTCAACATAAAAAGGACATTGAACTGTTGGAATACGTCCAGAGGAGGGCCACAAAGGTGATCAGAAGACTGGAGCACCTCCCATATGAAGATAGGAAGGGAAAGTTGGGGCTTATCAGCCTGGAGAAGGGAAGGCTGCGTGGAGACCTCATAGCAGCCTCCCAGTATCTGAAGGGGCCCTATAGAGATGCTGGGGATGGACTATTCATTAGGGACCATAGTGATAGGAAAAGGAGTAACGGGTTCAAATTTAAACAGGGGAAGTTTAGATTGGATATGAGGAAGAAATTCTCTACTGTTTGGGTGGTGAGGCACTGGAATGGGTTGCCCAAGGAAATTGCGAATGCTCCATCACTGGCAGTGTTCAAGGCCAGGTTGGACATAGCCTTGGGTGTCACAGTTTAGTGTGAGGTGTCCGTGCCCATGGCACTGGGGTTGGGACTAGATGATCTTAAGGTCCTTTCCAACCCTAACTATTCTATGATTCTATGATTTTCACTAGTGTGCAGTTATTAAAAAGATTGGTAGAAAATTGTATTCAGAAACCACTAAAATCAGTAGGAAGCCGATATTAAATACTTCAATCTAATATTCCAATAAGTAATTGACAAACTAAGATTTTTCATTTTTATGGTTTCTTGCACCTGCTGCTTTCTCTTGCATGCTGGTGATGCTGAGTGGTTACTAAGGAAACAGAGATTCTTGGATTTAATTAGGGCATGTCACATGAAGCTCTTCAGGTTGAATGTTTTGTAGGCAAAAAAAACCCCAACAAACACCTAACCAAAAGAACCCCACAAACCCCCCCAAACATTCAAAATAGTATAGCTGAAAAACAATCCGCTTATATCTTGTTACTGATAAAAATCTTCCAAGCAGTTTTCAGATAGCTTGTAGTACTTCTGCTGCATTCATTGTCCTAAAACAAAGAAACCCCGAAACACGTGCATACAATAAGAAGAAAGAATGAGGGTGAAAATAATAGTGAAAAAAGCCACTACTAATTTATCCCTTTTTCTGCAATGTCACTTTAGAATGAAATTAAAATGTGTGGAAATAGCTTTTGAAGTCAATTTAAGCTCATGTGTTATAACTTCCAGCACAGTAGGAAATAATATCGGCATGTAGGTCACTTTGATATCAGTATTTCACATTTCACTGGTAGCTCAGGTTCCAAGATTTCCTGTTGAATGAGTTTTCATATTGAATAAACTTTCCAAGTGGACAATTATCTAGCAGCAAATTTCTTATTTGTCAGAGGTATCCATTTCCTGTTCCCCATAGTAGACAAGTGATTGCATGATGAAAATAATGTGGCCTGTATGAGTATTCAGTCACTGTAGAGCTATTGAAAACAACTTAGGATCTCTAGAGTTGACTGAAAAATCACAGACAACGAATTTTAGGCAATTCTACAAGAAACTAATATACTGAAAAATATGAAAGGAACAATATTCTTAAAGGGAAGGTTTCTAAATGAAAACCACCAAAAAAGTAATCTGAAAAAAGGAGGAGGTGGGATTGATTCCTCTTCTTCACCCCTTCTATTTTATTTGTTTTCTTCCCTGATGGTTTCTTCCTGATTTCCTTGCTTTGTTCCACTCTCTTCAGTTGTTTCTGATCCCATGATTGTACAGACAATATTCTCACCAGTTCTCTGGATTTTTTATTTTTTTTAGGCTAATCTCATGTTTCTTTCATCAGATGTTAACTTCTCAATGTCCCTTGACTCTCCCTTTTTCTACCATCTTTTGCATTTACTCCTCTTTCTTCAAAGGTGACTTTGAACTCAACTTTCTTTTCACCCTGATGTCTTAATTTTGTAGTAGGTGATAATGAAGGACTGATTATGAGAATTAATATCTTAGGACATACCAGGAATTAAGAAACATAATAAGTAGTTTTATTCAAGTAATAGTTAGGGAATCTGAAATAGTGCTATGCCCAGCATTACCATATTCCTATGCTTAGTGGGGTTTTGTTGTTGTTTTTAGTTCTTTCTTTTTTAATAATTTGAGTTTTGCCAAATAAACAAGCCAGAATGCAAATGGAAGAGATCTCCTGATTAGAAAGAGAATACAATAATACTAATACTATTAATACAGATGCCATCTTGTTTTACTTCTTAGTTGATGATGATCCTGTACAAATATTGAGGAATAACTTGTCCACAGTTGTCACCATTAATATTACTATGTGCAACAAATTAATTTCTGACTATATCCTGTCCAAAGTCTATCAAGAACATTCCTAATTAGCATTTCAATAGCATCTTAACTTTATAAAACATGCAATAAAGATGTGTCATTTGTTAGACATATTGACATCTCTCCTGGTATAGCAGTCCTGGAAATTGCTGTAACTTTGAATAGCGATAGAAAGGACAAGAATTCTAGGCTAGAAGTATTAGCCAAATAGCTGTGTTCTGTCTGTGTATAGTTCAAATAATGGTCATCAACAGCTTACTAGGTTGCAGAAAGAACAGTGTAGTGTCTCAGACCTGTGTCACTCAATAAGCATGTGGTTTGGTGTGATCACAGGTCTTACAGAGTCATCCATAGATAAATCCAGTAGATTTTTTATTGAGGTTGATAGCCAAAGGTAATTTTTCCCATGTCGCTCTCCAGATGTCAAATTGCAATTTGTCATTTTGACTGATTAATAAAAGTAACTGACTGAGGTGCTGATCACATTACTCTTCAGTGTTCCCTTAAGACAGACACTATATAATTTTACTAGTTAGATTTGGCTGGAGCTTTGAATGCTTGGTTTTGCAGCTCATTAATAGAGTGGATATTTCATCAAAATAATGAATCTGTGTATTTCTAATATTATGAGCGCCGAGTATATTCTTTTAATATAAAATTCTGTCTGCATATTATTTCTGTGATAAATGAATTCTGTGACAGCAAGACCTGTCAATTGTAGAAGAGCAAATGATATGTCAAATCCTTTCTTACTGGTGAGGTGAACACATCAAAATTGCTGTTAGAAATCCCACATATTTTAATGAAATTATTACAGTTTTAGTTATGATTCAGAAATATGACTTTTTTTTATGTATTTTTTCACCTGATGGATGGTTAGTTCAGTGGTGCCGAATACATAAATTTAAAAAAGAAAAAAATCCCACATCCTTAAATTTAATTTAGTTGAAAGTACTTTTATTTGTAACACAGCTATTCTTTTTCTGTTCATATACTAGTCTCAAAAATGTATTTCCCAAACAGTGAGAAATTTGATTCACTTTTAGAAGTGTTCCTGAAGGTAATTAAGATCACATGTAATTTAAATACTTCTCTCTGTCCTTTGAACAGTAAAGGGTTAAAAATGGCAAAACAAACCCCAAAGCCCCAAACATCTAAAATAAGTTGCACTGCTTTGATTGTAACTTGAAAGACAAAATCAGCTACTTCATGCATCTATAGGTTTGTGTAATGTAATATAATAATTCTCATTGGATTTAGTTTTATAAAGATTTACATAATTTTTAAATGTTGCTTAAAGATTGTCAGAATGTAATTTGTATTCTGTTTAACAACTGTGCTAAAATGCAATTGGAAAGAAATATTATCTTCAAGTTATTTGTAACAGCTTGTCCAGAGATCAAGGATCATGATACATGTAGATATTTCATTCCCAGCTACTCTTTATCAAAGATGGACTGCTCCATATAACTTTTAGAAAGGAAGTTTATGATATTCTTTAATAACTTCTTCAGTAGTGCAAGACCTTATCATGTAAATTATCTTGTAACACTTCATTCTAGATGTGCAGCATAATTCAGTTCGCTGAGTGATTGAAAAGTGTACAAGGTACGGGAGGAATAATCTCACTCTTGCTCTCTTACTCGTAATAATATAATTATCTGGTTTGTAACCTCAACCTTTTCTATATGTTGGTCCTTGAAAAGGACTGACTGAGTAGCATTCCTTTTGCAATTAAATACAACCTACAGCTTAACAATATTTCCTGTTGTCAAACAACAAATATTCAGGCAGTTTTTACTGTTCTGCAGGTTAAATTAATAGAACTGATCTAAAATATTCCTGAGGGTAGTGGTAAATAGGCGCTGGACTATCTAGTCTATGCAGTACTTTTGCCAAGAAAAATTGGACCAGATGATCCTTGAGGTCTTGTTCAACCTGGTATACTACAATTCTACAGGTGAAATAAAATGCATTACAATTTATTGTCCTCTACAATCAAACTGAGATAATACCACAATAATACTATTATAAATTAGTGCAATAAAGTAGCAATTAACACACTCATTTTTTGTAATGTTTTAGGAATATAAATTACATCTTTATGCTATCATGTTACATTTCTTAATATAAATATATATACACTGACAGCTTATTTTATTATGTGTCAGACAATAAAGTAGATCATACTGTCATGCATTTACCTTCGACTGTTTAAATCAGTCAACACTGTCATAAGTATATACATTATTTATGTAGGAGGGTAAGATTATAAATACAGAACACTAAACAGCCTGCAAGAGAACTGTTGTTTTTACATTTTTCATTCTCTTGAATAAAATGAAATCTCAGTCATCTTTTTTTTGTAGTGACACAATATACTACTGGCCTTAGTACATATATGTAATCAATGAATTAGAAGCCATGTTTAGAAAAGGAGAAAAAAACCTAGGAAATGGGGCAGGTGAGCTGGGAATTGAAGAATTGTACTAACTATTGAATATGACTTGAAAGTTAATGTCAAATGTTGCTTACACATTTTGAATCACTGTAAAATTAAAAAAGACTTCGTGTTATAATTTCTCACATTAGCTTGAATAAAATGGTAATTAGAATGAAATTTACACTGCTCACACAAATACCTAATTTAAGGAATGGAAACAATCACAATGATGTAGACAGTATACTTAACAGAGAATTACCCCATATTGCTGTTTTTTATTAGATAATTCTCAAAGATCACTATCAAAACTATTTGTGGGAATATACTGGTTTTAATTAAATTCTAATCAATAAAAGGCTTTTAATCAGTAGAGTTCATCTCAATCGGGAAATAACTCAATGCATTTGATCTGTATGAAGATTAGGCCACATGAAATATTACTGAATATCTCACTCGCTGTTAAAGAAAGAACTTAAAACATAGGAAACCTGTCACCCTTAAGGCAGCTTGAATTGGAGTGGATATATGGAAACGATAATCAGTTTCTTTCCTTCTTTATAAGAACATTTGAAAAGTTTTTTTCTGTTGATGCAAAGCACAACTGATTGCAAAATTTGAAAACTAAGTGCTGTGGAAAAGAACTCTGTTCTCTTCCCATTCTCATTTAGGAATAATTCTAAAATATTACAGACTACTATCTCTTAGCAATAGAAGCAACATCCATCTAGGGACAGTGAAAATGGCATATTTTATTTATGTTCAACACCAGATTGCTATCACAGTTTTGAAGGGGAAGATATTACTTATCCGTGCAGATTTTCAGAGGAATAAAACTGAATTTAGTCATGTCCTTCATTACTTTGCTTTTACCAATTTTTTGTTATTTCCATAACAAAGGTAATTCGTGAGGTAGTCTAGCACACATTTTTGTTCTGGAAGTAAATGTACTGAAACTTTAACAGATATATTGTTGCATAGATATAAGTACTTCTGTATTGCTTCAGGGCTTCCACGTCTGTTTTTAGCCTGCCTTTCTACTTGAAACCTGTCATCTCCACATGCTGATGCTGTTCTGGGCAGCTGAGATACCTTGGCCAGGTATTTCAAGTGCTCTTATCCTTGCAGCTTTCTTGCTTTGCACTGGTGCAGTGTAAATCATTGTTATGATTAACATGAGAAAAGGAATGTTTTCTATGTCTACATCATCCTATCTGCCCAGTTGTTACTGCATTGCCTTATAGTTTCAGTTTGTCATAACGTTCCCATCTCCTCTTCCTCCAGACTTGTTTCCTAGGTTGTCAATTCCATACCACAAGCAAAATAGGTAATAAGCAAATAATAGTAATTTAAATAACAAGGAAACATGACTCAAAATAGATATGTTTAAGACCTAGCAGCTAGATAGCACATAGCAACTCTACCTAGTTAAACAATCTTGCCAGTAGTTTCATGAAACAATCACCAATAGAAAACTTGAGTAAGTGTCAATAAAAGGTACTATTGTACAATGTAAAAAACACTGTGTGCATTTGTTTGTTTGATTTGTTTTGGTTGTGATAGTGACCTCTTTCTGTGGAGGAGAAGAATCCCAGGAAGGGACTTTCGTTGAAGGGCCTCTGCCACTTCCTGACTAACTTCTTCCCATTCTGTTTCTTTTTGCAGGATTACCTTGAAGTGGACACATGCCATCAACACAGGACCATAGGAGTTCAGCTTTGTGGCATCAACTTACCCCTGCTATCTTTAATGAGCAAGATTATTTATTTAATGCAGGAGGAAGGAGGTGATCCTGCCCCTCTACTCTGCTCTTGTGGAACACCAGTTGAAGCATTGTGTACAGTTCTGGTGTCCTCAAAATAAAAAAGGACATGGAACTGTTGGAACAAGTCCAGAAGAGGTCCATGAAGGTGATCAGGGGACTGAAGCACCTCCCATATGAAGACAGGCTGAGAAAGTTGGGGTTGTTCAGCCTGGAGAGGAGAAGGCTGTGTGGAGACCTCATAGCAGCCTTCCAGTATCTGAAGGGGGCATATAGGGATGTTGGGGATGGACTCTTCATTAGGGACTGTAGTGATAGGACAAGGGGTAATGGGTTCAAACTTAAACAGGTGAAGTTTAGATTGGATATGAGGAAGAAATTCTGTAGTGTAAGGGTGGTGAGGCACCGAAATGGGTTGCCCAGGGAAGTTGTGAATGCTCCATCCCTGGCGGTATTCAAGTCTGGGTTGAACAGAGCCTTGGGTGACATGGTTTAGTGTGACATGCCCCTGCCCATGGCAGGGGGGTTAGAACTAGAGGATCTTATGGTCCATTCCAACTTTAACTATCGTATGATTCTATGATTCTGTGATTGTATTAAAGGAAGATCCTCAGGAGAGTAAGAAGAGTGTGCAGTAAGCTCATTGCCCTGGACTCCAAGAGAGCAGACTTTGGCCTCTTCAGGAACCAGCTCAGTAAGGTTCCATGGGATACAGACCTAGAAGGCAAGGAGCCCAAGACTCCTGGTTGATATTCAAGGATCACCTGCTGCATGCTCAGGAGTGATACAAAACTATTAGAAGGAAGTGTGGCAGGAGGGCCAGGAGACTCCCCTGGATGGATAAGGAGCTGCTGAAGAAAATTTGAAGGAGAAAAGAGGAATATAAAAGGTGGAAGCAAGGACAAGTGACCTGGAAAGAATACAGGGATGTTGTCTGGGAAGCTAAGGACCAGGTTAGGAAAGCTAAGGCCCACTTAGAATTAAATTTGGCTAGAGATGTGAAGGACAACGGGAAGGGATTCTATGGGTACATTGCAGATAAAAGACAGGCTAGGGACAACATGGGCCCCCTCTGGAAGATATCAGGAGAAATGCCTACCCTGGATTTGGAGAAGGCTGAGGTTCTTAAGAACTTCTTTGCCTCAGTCTTCACTGGCAAATGCTCTGACTACACCACCCAAGTCATGGAAGGCAGAAACAGGGACAGTGAGAATAAAGATCCTAGGCCCACTGTAGGAGAGGATCTGGTTCGAGACCATCTTAGGAGCCTGAACATGCACAAGTCCATGGGACCTGATGAAATCCATCAATGGGCCCTGAAGGAGCTGGCAGATGAAGTTGCTAAGCCACTGTCCATCATATCTGAAAAATCATGGCAGTCAGGTGAAGTTCCCAATGACTGGAAAAAG
>JAOEHX010065790.1:0-12665 GCA_025448015.1 Bolborhynchus lineola | reverse complement strand
CAAGTTGACTACGAGCCGGCAGTGTGCCCTTGCGGCTACGGGGAACGTGAGCATCGGGAGGAGAGTGGCAGCAGCAGGTCGAGGGAGGTGATGCTCCGCCTCTACCCGGCGCTGGAAAGGCCACATCCGGAGTGCTGTGTCCAGTGCTGGGCTCCTCAGGACAAGGAAGACAAGGAGCTACTGGAGAGGGTCCAGTGCAGAGCCACGGGGATGATGAGGGGTCTGGAGCATCTCTCCTATGAGAGACTGTGGGTGCTGGCTCTTGGTAGTCAAAGAAGAGCATCCTGAGAGGGGATCTCATCAATACAGATCAGTATCTCAAAGGCGGGTGCCAGCAGGATGGTGCCAGACTCTTCAGTGGTGCCAGCGACAGGATGAGGAGCAATGGCCATAAACTAAAACACAACAAGTTTCACCTCAACATAAGGAAGAACTTCTTTATGCTGAGGGTGGCAGAGCACTGGCACAGGCTGCCCAGGGGGGTTGTGGAGTCTCCATCTCTGGAGACATTCAAACCCCACTATGGAAGAGGGAGCGCAAAGTGAAAGCAGCCTGGGAGACATCCACCTTTCTCCAGGGCAGCTCACAGGGAGAACAGCTCTCACAGCGGCCCCGAAACCTCTCCTTTAGATGAGCTTTGCAAAGAAGTTTAGCTACACGTTTATAAATGATAGCCTGGAGGAACACGAGGCTTTGCTGCCTCTTGTCAGGCTCTCAGTAAAACACGGGTTTCAAGCTTGCCTCAGAACACAGAGTGAAAACATCGCTGAGGAGAGGGAGCAATCTCCTCTCACCTCTCATCCCTGACTGAAAGCGCACCAGATTGCCTTATCTGAATGCCTCTGCTATCCAGGTAAGGCTGCCTTGCAGGAAGATGCCTTAAAGCTATGAAAACACAAAACTTCAGCCTAGCCAATTTGGTCTTCCCAAGGTGTGAACTGGAAGAGACATGAGAACAAGAAATGCAGAGAGCCTTCTCCTTTCTCTGAGAGGAAGAGAAACCCCAGACATTTATATTTAAAGACAAAGTTGGAAATAGAAACAAAAAAGGGGTATTTTTATAACCCCTGAACCTTTATTAGGCATTTTTACTACAAATGCTTCCCAAGGTCCACGTCAAGATCCAAGGCCAGTCTGTGACAAACCCAAAGACGTCTCAGGAGACAGTCTGTGCCCCGGGACAGCAAGCAAGCAAGATTTGCTCTTGGAAGAAATTCCTGCATTGTTACTGGGTTAGGAATGGATCATTTGAGAAGGCTGGTGCTACCAGCAAGAAACCTGGCTCTGTTTGCACCTATCTGCACCCAGTGTGAGCCTCATCGGCGATAGCTTGAGCTGTCTAGAGTCAGGGCAGCCTGCATGTTCTTTGTGCCCTCCTCTGTCCCAGGATGGATGCCTGTGCGTAAACCAAACCAAAGCACACCTGGATATAGACTCAGGCCTGATATCAAGGAGAGCTCTCTCAAGGCAAAACCTAGCTCATCCATCAATCTCTGCTGCGAGAAAAATCACAGAAATCAGAGCACCAGCAGGATGTGTCGACCTCAGAGCACACGGAGACACGCTCACCCATGTCAGTAGTGCAGTCTTTAGCAGCTCTTGGGCCTGGTTTAGATGTTTGAAGTGCAGGCATGCGAGAGACATTTCCATGCTACTGCATTAGCAGACTATGCGAGCTGCTCTCCCCACCCCGGGAGCCCATGCACTCGAATGGCCCAGGAGGCTGTCAGCCAACTGGCCTGGTGCAAAGGGCCCTGCAATGGCAGGGACCCTGTGCCCGGGGCGCTGGATGGGGAGCGCATGAGCTCAAGCCGGGCTCAGCTGAAGCTGCCTGCCAGAGGACAGGCTCCAGCTGGCTCAAGCGCTGCAGTGTGGCCCTCTGCCCACTACAGGGGATGAGCTGTGCTGAGCACAAACCCCCAGCCCCCAGCCCAGTCAAACCTCATCTGTGGGTCAAGAGAGTTAAGAAGCCCCTAAATACTGAGCTGCAAGTGTGTACTATATGGAAGTCAACACCAAGGCTTTAGCTGGCAACAACTGCAGCACAAGCACTTAGTGGGGGAAGACTCCTCTTCTGACAACCTCGCCAGGTATTCCTCCTGATGGTGTGTGCATTAACATATGTGAACTCCCTAATAATAAATTAAGGCTCATACTGGTTTTGTCTTTCTTCTTTTTACAAGTGTTATTGCCCAAGGGTATACAGATTCCCAGTGACAGCACTTTGGGATGCCTTGTCATTACGTGGTAAGGGAGCACTAACAATCTGGGAAAGGGAATGCAATGTGTGGAGACCCAGTACCGAGCAATGGATTAGGAGACATACTGTACCAGTGGATGGCTGGAGGAGCTCAGACTGATTAGTTTACCAAAGACAAGACTGGGAGAGGACTTTGTTGCAGGCCACAGTTACAACGGTGGGGCACAGATGTGATACTAAAGGCTTTTTCTGTTGGGTGGATTAAATACAAGATTCAGCATCCGGAGAGCGAAACTATAGACAAATGCAAGCCAGAAATGAGGTGCAACAGCATGTGGGTAATTAACCACTGCAGCAACATACCAAATGCACTGGTATTTCCCATTCATGATAATTGCTTTTTTCAAGACTAGATGTTAGAAAAAGCTGGAAATATGGGCAGTATTATGCAAGAGCGCAGAAGTAAAGCACAACGGCGCCTTCTGGCCTCACCATCTACTAATCTGTGGATCATTGTAGTGTCAGTGGAGTTGTTAGCCATATTTCTAGTGACAAGACAGGCTGATGTTTATATGAAATAGTAATAATACACTGTGTCTCACCCACACATCTATTCTGAAATTCTCCAAGCTCCTTACCTTCACTATGTCAGTAAGCCTGATAGCTCACTGGGTGATAAATTGACATTATCATCCTCCTTCCATCAAACTTGAACTTTTTCAGAGTAACTGAACCATCTGCTTACAGGAAAAACAGCACACTCAGGCTACCTGCCAATGGGGGCACCTACTTTTGGGCCTCTTGGTGAGAAGACGTTCATGCAGGTGCCTTACAGAAGGTCTCCAGGTGGGAAGTGGCTCAGCACACAGACATACTCCAGACGCTTACCCCCACTATGTACTTCACAGCATTCAAAAAGTCTGTATAACCTCTCTATATCTGGTAACAATGTACTATCTACTTCCAGAAGTCAGCAGCTAAATTGTAGAAAGGGGGAAAAAAAAGGTGGGGAGAGAGAGAATGCTTCCTAGTTGCTGTAACAAACATCTTCATGTACAACAGAGACACACACACAGAGAAAAGTGATTTCCATTAGTTACCATGACAACCAATGGAAATCACTAACCCACCTTCTTTCCCCTGTCAACCTCTGGCAGACCTCTGTCAGAAAAGCAAGTGACTGTGTCGCATGTAATATCCTCCACTTAAGTAGAGCATATAGCTCACAAGGAAATCTACACTGCCACGATGCCATGTGCTCCCCTTACCGCACATCTCCACTGTGTGGTATCCTCTGAGATACAAAGGACCAGATGGATGCTTGCTGCTTCCTCCTGAAAGCAAACACACCCCAGAAATGCAATCCCCACTGAGAGACACCCCAGCTCTCCGACCTTGCACCTCCTCTCTCCCGCCAGCTCCATAAAAACATTCAACCATCTCTTCCTTCCCACCTCTGGACCATCATCTCAAGTCTTAAATGTATCCCATGCAAGCCCTTTCTTTGCACATCTTTACTACCTGGCAAGAAACTGCTGCATCACACAGCAATTCTGGCCTATATTTTATCTCCCTTTTCCTTACTACTGTTATCATTGTTGATAAGAATAATGACCCTCTGCAATGCCTGCTACACCTTCTACAGGAGAAGCTTTTAAACTTTTCATACCAGGAATGCATTCAGCTTCATAACCCCTTCTGAGAGGCACAGCATCATCATTATCCTTATTTTACAGATGTGCACATCACAGTATAGAGGAACTGGGTGCCTTGCCTAAAGCCTACATACAAATCATGGCATGACACTAAGGGTGTGAGCAAATAAATCTGGAGAGAAGAGTCTGCATTTTCTTGATGCCTGCAGGCTCTGACGGAGTTTGAACCACATATGCTCAGAGCTCTCTTTAGTGCCTCCACCCTGCCAAAACCCCACCACAAATAAATATAAAGAAATAACTACCAAAACCCCTAACTGTTGTCTCTGTTTAATGCTGGTTTACCATTGACCTTGGATCTGCAGCCAGGATGGTCTGACCCCAGCATCTGGATATGTGCTCCTGCACTGCAGAAGAGCTTGGCAGTGATTTGTGAGGAGGAATTAGCACCCAGCTGTTCTCCCATCTCTTTTGGTTTTCACGTGCACCAGGTTAGAACAGCTCAGGCACTGCACTGACACTGTGTGCTTTCAGGCTCCTCATGTACCACAGTGAGATTCAACACTTACCCAGTAGGATTCAAAACACCCATTGACCACAAATTCCCCTTCCCCATTGCAGGCCTCGGTTGCAGGAGTTACTGGCAAGTTGCTCCCTAACGGGGCTGAGTAAGGTGACTCTGTGTGCGTGTATATGTGCACACAAGGTGGAACAAACCATATTTTGTGCCCCGTAATTAACCATGCTTTGGCTCAGTTTCCTCCACAACACCCTCTTGGGAACTGCACAGAGGTCTGAACAACACAGAGGGTAGGACAAGCTATAAAGTACAAAGCCAAGCAACAACAAACTGTTCCACAAGCTGCTTCCCACAGATTCCTGTCTTGGAGCTGATCGCATGTGGTGACTATGAAGGTCTGAACTACAAAGGAGAATACTCACATAAAACACTTCTCTGGTCTGTAGTAAAAGCTGATCACATGCTGGAGCTTCTCCCTCGGGTAGAGCAGTAACTACTCCAGTGTCTACTTTTACAGAACTTAATATATCTTGTAGGAAATAAATATACTTTGCTAAATATGGTTGAAACTGGCTGTTTGGTTTACAAGTTATTTGAGGAGGTTCAACCACACCAACAGAGAATAAGAGCACATAAGGCTCTGCTCCTTCAGGCAGCCAGGGAAAAATGTTCTGCTGAGACAGAGGAAGTGAGCTACAAGGAGATTAAAAGAGGTGGGTTAAGCATAGACCTGAGGGATGCCATAAACCAACTATGTGTACAAGGTGGAGCAAAGTGTATGGGGCAGGCAGCGATTATCACTGAATGTGGAAGTGCAATTAGGACCGTTGGGACAGAATAAAAAGATTAATGGTCTACTTGCTCATGGGACGGGACCATGAAGATAAACCTATTGATGCTGAGATGCTCCAGAGCACGGTATCATTTTTCACAGCACAAGAAGACAGCATCATCTACTGGGGATGTGTAAAACCCGTGATGACAAGACACTAACGGCTACGGTTTGTACAAGCAGCTATTAATCCTAGGGCATGCAGAGACACCTTGCAGAAAAACCAGCCTGTTTTTCTAATGGGGAATGCTCTGAATGATCTGGAAAAGCATCACCATGTTTACCATTAGCCCCTCTTTAAAGTCTGGCAAAACACATGGGCTGCAGAATTACCATGCCAGAGTGTGCACATCTTCCTGCATACACATCTTAGGTGAACAAAACGCCTGAGGACATGCCTCTTGGCCTCCTGAAAGTCTAGGCATGAGTCCTGGGGACATGAGAAACAGAGCCTCTGTTGCAACCTAACTTTTCCTTCCTCTGTAAGCAGGGCAACTGGAGAAGGGGAGCACTGCCTGAAGAAAAGGAGGCTGATAGTACTCACGTGGCATTCATCACCTTGGGGCTGGAATACCCCAGGGCTTGCATCACACAGAGCAAACCCGCTGTCCTTGGAGAGGAATACCGCAGCTTTTCTGCCAAGTTGAAGGCAATGCCTTCAATGCTTGGTCCCCTGCCACCTTAATCTTCCAGAGCCCTGGGTTTGAATGCATGAGCTGCAGACTAGAGCTGGGTCACAACCCTTCTGGTTATCCCTGAGGAATTTTACTCACCCAGACAACGAAACAATCCAGACATAGCAAAAATTCCCTGAGGAAACTGCTTTCTCCATTCAAGACAATTCCAATCCCTCATACTTAAGCTTCCTCGAACATAAACATGAAAAAGTGGCCAAAATGCAGGAGGGAAAAGAAAGTCCCAGAGCAGCAAAGAGTACATATGCAAAGAGTTACATCATGCAGAAGGAAAGCTCTTGGCTTCGGGCTAAGATTACCAGCACTTAAATAGCAGGGGCCGCTCTAGCACGGAGTCCAGCCCTCCCAACCCCGGCACTGTCCTCCACTGTTCCACTGTCAGAACAGGAGCTGACTCTGCTGTCGGAACTACAGCCGGACAGCACAGTGCTGGAGGCCAACCTGGACACTGGCCAGCACCTGCTGAACGCTCCCGCTTCCGTCCATCCCAGTGGACGGACAGAAGCTTCTTGTTCTCTTGCCCTGATGCTCAAGCCTCGAATTACCTTGCTGTGGCAGCAGGGAGATGAGGAAAGAGCAGGCAGGGGCACCCAACTCACGGGCTCCTGTGTTAAGACAAAGTTCACCAGTACCTCTCTCCAGCAGAGGCAGGTACCTTTGCTAGCCCACTGCTGTCCCCCTGCTCTTGCTTCCCTTTTATCCAAGATTCTAACACCTTCTTCTCCCCTGAGATGGAAGATTGGAGAAGACTGTTTGAGTCTTATTCCTGCCACAGGTACCTCTGCAGCAAGTCCTTCCACTACCTCTCTAGGTCTCCTCACAGACAAAGAAACAAAGACATCGACGACGGCTATATACAATCTTGGAAGCTACCACTGTTCCCTGAAAACTTTCATTGTGGGGAAAAACTGATTAAGCATGGAAAGCTCCACCAGCATCCATATTCCCAAGGCCTCTTGTTACTATCTCAGGACTCTGAGCAAGAATCAGGGACGGCATCAGGAAGATCACATATTGGCTAAGGACAACCAGCAGCAGGTGACAAACAACTGTCCAACTGGTCCTTCTATGCTTGGGGCATCAGGTGTGCAAATCCTCTCCTATCAACGAAACTCAGCTGCTCTGACTTGGTGGTTTTATGTTCTCTCCATTGTTCCTTCAAGCTGGTTTGCTGCTCTCTGCATTTTGAGGCCCTCTACAGAGATACAATCAAGAGGAAAGAAACCCCAAACAAATGCAAATCCATATGCTGTAAGGTTCACTGCTGTGTAATGAAGCTGCAGAATTAAATGAGGGATGGATAAAGGGGAAAGAACAAGAAAAGCTGGTTACTCTGGGGCTCCTTACAGTGTACAGTACTTAGAGAAAGTGGTTAGAGGTCCATCTCCGGGACAGCAATTGACAGGGTACAGCTAAGGGGAGCACTGTAGAGAGAGCCACCCCGCAATGCTCACACAGAGATGAAGGGTTCCAACAAGTTTTTCTTGTCGACCTCCTGGTGCACTGGCTATCTTCCTCAGCAGCACAGGAGAACTGGCATACTATCCCCAGCATGACAAAAACCAGATCCCAGTCTTCAAGCAGTGTTTAGTTTCTTATGCCAAAATATTTGCTTAAGTGTCAAACAGTGGAAATGTGGGATTCACCTACAGCTGAGCTAGAGATACCAAATCCCTCCCTAGTCATCTACCCCAAATGCACTGGTCCAAGAGAAGCCTCCAAACTGTTTCCAGGTTATGGACCCCTTGATGCACTCCAAACAAGATGCAGGTATCTCAAGAAATCCCATGTATGCAGACTGGAGCACGAGCTTGCTTTTCTTCATCATCTCTCACAGGCAGCCTAAACCTAATCCATTCCCCAAGCAAACACAGGCCCAGTGTCAAAATTGAGAGGGACAGTATTAAAAGTGAGAGAGCCAAGGCATAGAGTAGGTAGTAAGATTTCACAGGAACTCTATCAACTTCACTTGGAGGTTGATGGCTTGCACAGCAGAGAAGGGACACAGTCACTCCTTCTGGTGTCTTCAAGCCCAGAACTGGAGCAAACAGTTAAGAAAATGCCATGCAGTCACTACAGTTATCTGTGTTTTCTTACAGTGCCAAAGCCTCCAGGTCTGCTTATAAGCTGTTTTAATTTACTGCAGCAATGCCTGAATTGCACTCAGAGCCAAGAGCAAACAAGCCCCTGCTCCTACCAGCTCACACCCAAGTACACTGGCTGTGGCAAAATCTACAGCCTCTGGGAAGGCCTGGATGTATATAAACCCATGCCTGCCACTCAGACGCAGCTCTGGAAGGAAATGTGCTTCACAACGCAACAGCAGTCTGCTCTTTTCTTTTGCTGTACTCAAGAGACAATACTGGTTATGCACAGATTAGCTTAGATACCACACTACAGCAGAAGCCAACCCTCCTGCGAGATAGATGCAACTCAGTTAAATAAGGCATTTCTGGGAACCAATCTCATCTAGCTCACAGGGTACGTGGCAGAAACACAGGCTGGTTGAAAAGTCTCATTAGCCCACAAAGACACATCTGGCTGAGATTTGTGACAAACTCTTCTGTACAAAGAGAAACATTCCTCAGCTCATGCAACACCTCACAAGAGAGACCAAAGGTGCCCCAGTGCCTCCTGATGGGTAAGCAGCTGTACCAATAACAGCAGCTGGAAAATACAACAAGAGATGCTCAGGCAGCCCTATTCTCCCATGCTGCAAGAGGAGCTGCCCCCCAGGCAGCCCCCGGCAGCAGCCCCTTGTTAATTACCAGCAAGGAATTTGCACTCTGGCAGATAAGTCATTCACTCAGTTAAAGCACGCTTGCACTCAGCAGCTCGGATCTGACAGCAGCTCCATCGCAGGAGCGGCATCAGAGTGCCATGCACATGTATGGGCTATGTGACATCCCTTCTGCTTCAGAGCCAGAGCCACACATGCTCCTGCTTGGGCACTACGGTCCACTCCGAACAGCCGGGGTGGTTGTTTAAGCACTCATACACAGGGCATTGAGCCAGCACCTTCAGCCTCAACCGAGATGCCTCGGACAAAACCGCTTGGTTCGTCTCCCAGACACTGAGCCAGGACTATCTGCAGCTGCCCGATGGTACAGCACGTGCTCTGAAAAACAGGCTTTGCACAGATGAGCTTCTTCTGGGCACCCTGGGTAGAGTCATTTTTTCCCTGTCTCCCCATTTAAAATACTCTTATCGCCTTGAGACATAACTCCAGCAATGCCTAGTCTGGCACTCCAGGGCAGGATTTTAAGGAGGAAGATGCCTATCACTCCAAGAACAGCTCAAGGAGAGAAATGATGCACTTCTTCCTTCCCCTGAAGATGTGCCTGCCTAGACTAGATCTGGGAAGCTGGTTTTATTACATTAGTGGGTTACACGTGACTGTTGGGGTTTACTGCACAAAGCCAGTGCATATTAAAACCTGCCCGAGTTACCCACACAATTGGCACGACATTGTCTTTTCTTTCCACTGCCATGGACAAAATCCCAGCGAGAGAAGGACTGAGCCATCCACAAAATCTCTTTATCGCTGAATTTCAAAGGCAAAGGGACCCTTCTTAAACTGATGGCTTCAGGGTCAGGGCCAAATGCAGCCACGCAGTTACATCAGTACCTCAGCTTTAATTTATTAGTTTCATTTATTAAGACAGCAGGTTGGAGTTGCAAGAACATGGGAAAAGTTTAACCAAAGCATGCTGACGATCCTGGCCAGCCTGTGTGAACAGCCCAATGGGAGGGAGGAAGCACACCAGGCTTTAGGAACACCAGCTGAACTCCCAGCTCCATCTGTCCTGGGGCACACAAGTGCTCTGCTGGCAGAAGGGGCACAGGTCTTGGAAGGGGTCGAGTGCTGCCCTCCCTACATGCAAAAGCAGCCAAGTCCCATCTAGAGGAAGCGCTCAGGTGAGTTAAGCAAACAAAACTTAAGCAAAGCCTTTTGTCTTCTCTCTCCCTCCATAAAATCCCTTTTCAGCTTTTCCTATGGAAGTGACTCAAATTGGTGGGGTGAAAAAAATTAATCCCAGGGTTACAACAGATGCAGGCACTGCAAACACTGTGCTGATAGAAAAGGTTATACATAAATCTGCCTCCAGATGCTTCTCATCCCTGCATCGCTTGGGGTTTGTAGCCCCTTAAGACCTGTCAGTAGATCTCCTCACAAAGGAGAGCCTCTAGCTGTCCTATAGCCCTTTTTAGCCAAAACTGCCTACATAACTTTTTCCAAAGGCTGGCTCATTCAGCCAGAAATGGGTTAAGGATATTCCAGGAGAACAGATACAGGTGCCAGAGATTAATTTGAACAGTGAGAAAACTGGCAAGGAGCAGAGGGCAGGCCAGGGCACTGACCACTCCTCTTGGCACGGCTGGATTCAGGGAAGGACCTTCAGCTGCAGCCTGCACCAATATATTCATACTGGCATAAACTTCTTTGCTAGCATCTGAAATTCATGGTGAAAATAACTTCCTCGATGATTCTGATTCAGGTTGAAGCTAAAATGAAAGAAGAAAAAACCACACTCTCATTTTGAAATAAGGAACCCGGTGGGACACGTATGGATGCTGATACCACCAGCACTCCTGCATACCCCCCTTCAGACCTCACAGACACGGTCAAACAGCCACAGGACTCCCCTCCACTGTCAACTAGGTAACTTACTCCATCAGGATGCAAACAACTGATTAACTTTTAATACAGTCATCAGGCATTTTGAGCCACTCCCTTTACCCCTGCCATGATAGATGCTTCCCCAAAATCACTCCGTCTGCTTCTGGAAGCCCCAGCTGAGAACACAAGCAACCTCACCTCTGTAGCATCCCCATTAATATGAGTGAATGGTTGCCTCATCGAGAGGGTGACCAAGGAAGAAAGAGATAAAAAAGGGCTGTCTGAAGCTGGGGCTGGCTTCCATCCGAGGAGTACAGTTCACCGTCTATTGCTCTTCTGACTATTACTGAACCAGGCCAAGAAAAGCTCCCAAGTTTTGGCACGTCTCAGATTTTCCAGTCTGCACAAAGTCATGCCAGGAACATTTACTGAAGCAATTTCTTTCTTTCTTTAAAGACTCTAATTATGCACCTAACAACGTTGTAGAAATGTGTTGTACAAAAACCCCCGGTACAGTTCGGATATACTTCAGCCGACAAAAGGATTAGAAGCTTAAGGATCAGTGTTAATATTCTGAACATACTGAAAGGCATAAAGTGCAAACTGCAGCAGAAACAGAGAGAGGTTACCACTTCCAAAATCTGGAAGAGGGAAAACCACAGGGAAATGCCACACTAATCTGACTAAATGGCAGTGATAGAGAGTGGCAGTAAGAAACATTTATAAAGGGGCAACCATCAAAGCTGTCTCTGAATTAGCAAGCAGCTCACCTTCAAGCATAGCCCACTCCCTAGAAAACCAGAAGGTGTAGATATCCCAGAGGGTTGGACACTGCCTGTGAACTGATGTTCACCACTTGGCAGCTACTGGCAATGAGGAATCATCTGAATCAGGAAACAAAAGTTGCCTGAGGTGTCAACTTTCCCTGAAACGAGACCCAAACCTCAGTCATCACTATCAAGTTTTGCTAGACATAGACTGGAATCGAACCAAAATGTTCACTGTTTGACACCGAGACCATTACCCCCGTAAACAGTCAAATCATTCATTTAACCCACATGAACTGGCCTTTAGAACCTAGTTTTGAACACTGACAGCTGTACTTCCAGTTTGCAGAGGAGGCAGGGAGACATGACAATACTTACACTTGGGAAGCCATCCAGGCACACCAAATTGGAGTTACATTAGGCAAACCCTAGGATTTAGCACTTTGACCATTACCATAATGTGGCACTGGTGAAATCAGAAATCAAGGGCTAAGTTTCTCAGGCCCAAAACTGTTTACTCACACGAGTGGCATCGCTGTTTAGCTGTTACTATCATATATTTTAGGATGCACTGCTGTGCCCGCCCTTCCTACAGAGGTTTTGCTATATATAGAACTGGTTAAGGCTTATTTAGGGTCCCTAAGAAAATTAATAGAACTAATCTGGCTTTTTCAGGACAGTGCTGGAAAGGATGCGTGGAAATGCTGACTGCATAAGCATGTCATGCCTTGGGAAGAAAGCACATTACAATATTATCATGTAGAGGCAGATGTGAAACGCCAGCCCATACCGCAGCTCAGTTCCACCCTCTTGGCTTTCACAATAGCTGGGACTGGAGCTGCAGCTTGACGGTGGTAGCTCTCACCTGCCCTGTCTCACCTCCACCCCTCACGTGCCCCAGCGCTCACACTGTTCATCCTTTCAGAGTGGCTGGCAGTTGTGGGGAGTTCTCCGATGAGCTCTGCTTACGGGGACTAAGGAACACCCCAGCCCCCCTTTTTGCCACGACCTGGACAGCACGGTCCACGGGTGGGAGGCAGAGAAAGGGGGAAGTGTTTGGGGGAAATCAGATGTGTTTATGCTTTCTTTCCCTGTGCAGAGCCAAACTGTGATGCTCTAAGGGTGGGTCCCGCCATCTGGGAGAAACATGTAGGGAGAAAAAATGCAGGCGGGGAGGATGAGTGGGACCACTTCCCCCCGCAGGCAGGCTCAGCCTCCCTCCGCAGCCCAGCTTGAGTTCATTTGCCTCAAATCACTTCCACATTTCCCCTGCCGTAATTACCAAATATCTTGTTTCTGACCTCACTTTTTCGGAGGCCGCCGTAAGGAGGAATTCAGGCACCGCTTATTCTCTGTCAGCAGAGCAAGGGGTAGG
>JAOEHX010065776.1:0-17344 GCA_025448015.1 Bolborhynchus lineola | reverse complement strand
AAATTACAACCGCCAAGTTAGTGGGTTCTCTGCATTTTCACTGATTATGAGTCCGGTACTTGTCCCTACCCCAAGGGAAATTTTCCCAGATAATTTATTTTCAAACTTGATTTGCTCTTCCACTTCAAGGAGCCCTCAGAATGTCTTGTCATGAAGCATGAAATGTGTTGTGGAACATATATTCCAAGGACTGCTAATGTGTGTGGTGGCAGCTACTAATGTTTTGATAACTGAAGTCTCTCTGCTATTTTTTTTTTTGCTATGTGACCATGGAACTTGCCATCTTGTTTGGTAGAATCCTGAAATTACTATAAAGAAACTCATCCGGTTTTTCATGGAACTGAAGAGTACTGTTCTTTTTTTTAAGCTCTCTTAAAGTGATATATTTAGGAGGTATGAGGGGAAAGAACTGGGCAGTCCTTTATTTATCTTCCCAACAGGTGCAGCATAGGGAGGCACAAAGGCAGCATTTGTTAATTTCAGTTTTGCCAAGTACAAAGCACTCTCTGGTCTGCTGAAAGACTCTTCCCTCCTTTCCTCCTAAACTCAGTGTTTGTTTTTTTTTTTATTATTTTATTGTGACAATATTAAATATTTTTCCTGTGCATAGATGCATTGTATTTTGCACAGGGTAGAAGAGATTTTCAACTCATGTAAGAACAACAGTAAACCAGATCAATCTGCTATTATCCTCATACACTATCATTAACATGAAATCAATGCACTGTATAAGAAAAAAAAGTCAAAGTATTTCCTTCAGTTTACAAAATAATAAAGCATAACATAAAAACTCCAAAATGAATCCAGCTTGGGGATTTTACTTTGCCAATGTAGGTTTTTTTTTTTTCAATCAGATTAATTTGACTGGAAAAGTAGTTTTAAACCTAGGAGTAGTGGAAGCAGAAGACCAAAGAATAATCTGAGATGCTCTGGTATCTCAGAAGGGAGTGTGGAAGCAACACTTGGAAATTAGGAATGGGAGGGCAAAGACAGTCTAAGAACAACTCAATTCCCAGGGTGCAACAAGATCTGTGCAGGAGTACAGTGCTCTGTGGGGCTCAGGGTGGAAACACAGCCCACTCTTACAGCTCTAATTACAACAGTTAGGCGTAAGTTTGCTTCCCATTTGTGAGGGCTTTAAATTTATTAGCTACAGGTGATGAAGAGAAACTTTCTAAAGAATTGGGGGGGAAAATAAGATGACGGGTTAGGGTTTCCTCTTTCCCTCATCCACCAAACCCCATTTACCTGTGACTTTATTACAGTGCTTGTAAGTGATATATATGGGCCTGACTTTGAGTGTGATTTGGCTCCAGGACTGAAGGTAGTTAGAAATAATAGGAACGCATTTTATGGTCAGTCTGGCAGAGGGGTGATGATGGTGGCAGAAGGCGGATGTCTGTGGTCTTTCTTTTACCTCACTGAGGCATGCATCTATGCAGCAAGGGCAGCAGCAGCTGCCCTAGCCAGTTTGGTGCCATCATGAAACAATTACACAGGTCCAGCCTTCTGCAGAGAAAGCACTAAGCAATGTTATATGATGTTCACATGGTGGGTTCTTGAATTTGTAGGAAAACTTTCCATCAGTAGTGTTAATTTTGGCACCAGCCAAATTCCTAGAGTGAAGCAGAATTTCCTTTTAACTTTTTTTTCATCTCCAAAAAGTGGTCTGGCCTTGAAAATATGACATGAAAGGATATATGACTTTAGTTAACTCTTATCCAACCTTAATACTGAGGTTGATTTCCCACTGGAATGCTGCTCTGTATGTCTATGATTTACATGATCTACACTATTTGCATGACTACCTCACTTGTTTGACAGTGCCTATCTTATTGATACACCAGATTATTGTATTGTTTTAAATATTATACGTATAATACAAATATAATTATAGAAGAATCGTTCAATGAAACAAAATGAGTCATGTTTAAAAGCCAGTAGAAGTAAAGGCTGTTTCAACAGAGCTTCTTCAAAAAGAACAGTGTTTCCATATCTCCAAAGCAGTCTCTACTGATGTCTCTTTGCCTCACTTCACAAATTGCTTCACGTTTTAGAGATTGCTCTTCTAACAGACAACACATGCACAGTTTTCTTTACAAATTTAACATCTATGCTTTTTATAGATAGAAAAAAGTTTTACTAAAATGCTGCCTAAAGTAGACTCATTGATCTTTAATTTTTATTCTCTGCCAATATGTAGATACTCCAGGAAGTACTCACCAAAGCCTGCAAACCCTTAGAAAATGAAGTTGGCAGACAGTTGATAAATGCTTTGGCTTAGAAATTGGAATGGTCACTTAATTCATGGCCATGAGTTATTTCCTAGACTGGGGAGAATAAATGAGGCAAATTTACAGAGCTGCCTACTGGAGACTGACTTGCACCTGTCCCTGTGGGATGATGCCCACACATAGTTTGAAACCACTGCTCTTGGGACACTTGGCAATTTTACAGAAGCATATCCAAATATCATGGTCTGTGACAGTTTAAGAGGGCACCTAATTAATGGACAGCTCTTATTATGAATATTGGTTAAAGGAAAGGGGGGGAGAGGAAAGACTGACTGACTGATTATGATAAATCACAGGAAGTAATTATATGAGGGAGGGTTATTTTATTAGTCACTAGGAAAACGGAAGGCTGTTAAATTTAAATGCACTGGTAAAGATCTTTCTTTGGCATCACAGTCCTATCCTAGTAATCCTCTGGGATCAGTTAATCCGTTGATATAAACTTCACCTTGTGAATATGAAATTTTGAACAGGCTAAGAGAAAACAATCTTCAAATGGCATGGTCATGTGCTCCAAAGAAGCCACAGCTGATTAATGCATAGGACTTCGACATTTTAACAGTACAATAAAGGCCTTAAATCATTAGTTCATTTTCTACAAGCCTCTTTCTACAGTGAGAAATTTCACCAGGCTGAAGTGCTCCAGCAATCTTCTCTAAGATGAATAGTGTGTTTAATTTGGTGATCCTATTTGTTAAAAGTGCACTGTGAGGCTACAATCTCACCAAGGCAGCAAACATCTCACTTTGGTAATCCAATAATCTTAAAATAGCTCAAAGAGCATTTGGCCTGAAAAAAGGCCTGAGAGCTTGCTACAGCACTGCCTCTGAAAAATCTCACTATGCAATTCAGACACCACTGTGACAAAAAAAAATTGCAAAGCTCAGATTTTCTTAACATTCAAGTGTTAGCTTCTGATTTCTCAGATGCTTGCTCTTGCATGCTGTTTTTCACTAGCAGGACCTATGATAATAAGGAGCATAGGATCGTTCATATAGGTTACTCCTTTTGGAAATGTCAGAAGAACGCTCTTTAGGAACCCTTATAGTGCAGAAGCCTTAAGCCTCTCTCTGCTTGCTATCGTAGTCTGCCAACAAGTTCCCAAAAGGTTTCTCAGAGTCTTCCCAGTGATAACTTCCAGAATGTAGTCAGTCCAAGATTCATTGTTACTTAGTTACCTTCTATCCTTCTTACCTAGTAAATTACCTTGAGAATAGGCATTTGATAGACATACTGGTAGAGCTAGTATGAGTAGTAGAAATGATATTGTACTATTATTGATACAGAATACTCCTGCCATTAATATAGTAAGTACTTGCACTTACTATACAAGTACCACCACCAGTTTAGGTGAGTTCTTGAAAAATCCTTAAGCAGCTAACATCTTAAATATAAGATAAACCTATTACCACCCTGATCTAGTAACTACAAATAAGCTGAGTGCAACAAGGAATGACCAACCTGTGTGCATCACTTTTCCACAGCTCATTACTACTTGTGAACCCCTGCTCTATCAGGACAGAAGGCTGAAATATTTTTTATGTTCCTGAATACTGACTCATCAAAAATCGCATTTTTTCTACTGTCAATATAATGTTTTTCAGGATTGCTAAACTTATTTTGTAACACAACCACAGAATTGCATTTGTAATCACTGCATTGTAAGAACATCTTTGAAACAATCTAGTCTTAAACAGAATAATATCCTTTAGAAAGATGATTGTCCTAACAAATTTTCTTCAAAGCACGCATCTTTTGAAAGTGCAGAAATACTTTAGGCTTTTTTAACTTTTTTAAAGCTGGCAGCCACAGAATGCATTCTGATTAAACTGTGTAATATCCAGTCAACTAACAGATCAAATAAAAAGGACACTTAATACATGTGTAAATCATTTGAATTACAAATAAGACACTTTAGAAGGGGCTTGGCTCTGGATTTGATATAGAGGATTAGGCTCTCGTATTAATATGTGCACTTGGTGTAGCTATTCTCAGAAGGATACTTCATCCATCATTGTCCTCGAGCACTAAGCAGGGCTGGTAAGCTAAAATGATCACGTTGGTCTGTCAACACAACTTGCTTGACACTCAATTGTCCAAAAAGTTTAGTTTTCATATATCCCCAAACCCAAGAAGGCGCTGGAACTGCCTAATGCTCCTGACTGACAGCTACTTTCCTCTTGCCTTCCACAAAGCATTTCAAAAGACTTTTAAAATAAAGCAAATGCTATCAGTAAGTCAGTGTTAAATCACATGTACTCATTCAAACTACACACATGGGCCTATCAGATCTTTCAGAATTGATAGGAAATAAATGCTATTTAATGGCATCTATGCTTTCCACAGGTTATCTTTAAGATTAAACTCAGGTTTTCCTCTGGGAATGCATTAGGGAACCTGTCTGTATACCTTTTGTTTGCCAACAATTGCAAAGCTCATACAGTTTGCACATTTATGGCTTTGCAGAATCTACGTGTATTGTCGATTTCAAAGGGTAATAATCAAAAATTCTTACCAAAATGTCTGAATTTGAAAGAAAACTAAAAGAAGAACTATAGAAATATGTAGCTATAAGAAGCTTCTTTAGCTTAAATTTTCAAACTAAAAATATAAAATAAATGCTAGCTTTTAAAAAGCTATGAATTAATAGACCCTGCAAATTTTATGCCTGTTTAAGCAGCCTCTAATGGACAATTCTGTCTCACTAGCAGACTGTATACTCAGTTTCTTCACTCTGAACTTACTAGTACCATGAAAGACAGCATTACAGTCTTTAACTCCCCTTCTGAAACAAGAAATAAGAATTTCTGTAGTGTGGTAAAGTGTATTATTCCAGATTGACCTGTACAGAAAAACTACATTCTACACTTATGCATTAGACTTATAGAATGTATTTTAATCGGAACCTTGAAGTTTATGAACACACCCTTTCTATTCAATAACTTATAAAACTTCATGGAAAAACATATCAACATGCTGACTTTTTAAACCAAAAGAAATGCTTATTCCCTTATTTCTGAATCTAGACATCTTATCTATAGAGAAATCACTAATAGCACTATGAAAACCCTGCAGTCTTTAAAAAGTGAAGACAGCATTTGCCCAATCAAGTAATTTCTAAACATCTTTGCAAAGCCATTTTTTATTGCCTAAAACAGTTGGAGGCTGAAACAGTGTTCTGCTATATCCCTACCCAAAAAGTAATGTTTTAATTTAAAGGATCAGTGATCTGCAATGACATTATGATGTTACACAGCTATCACTCTTAGATATTATTTGTTGCTAAAATGCAGTCTGAAAGGTGTTTTGTGTGTGTGTATTCATAATTCCTGCAATTAAGAAACATTCAGGTAATATTTGTTATGCTTACCATCTTTCTTGGTGGGTTCCGGCATTGTTACAAGAATTCTTTATTCCCAGTGAATTTCAGCCTTTCAGATGCAGTAAGTAGTAGCCCCAAGTCCAGCTGAGAGAGTATGCAGATCAGTATGACAAGCAGAGGGTAAGAAGAATTCCTCTGCTTTATATACTCCGACTGAAATATCAATCAAAATAGCACCTCCTCTCTTTTCAATGCAAACACTTTGAAAACTGACAGATATGGGAACCCCTCTCACATCTGTTGTCTGCTGCCTCTGCTCCCTTGGCTTTTGGAAGGAATCTCTGCATTGCATGGAGCTGATGAGAACATCTATAACTTTCTAAATTCAGCCACACCGCTTGTTCTCCCATCTCTCACTGTAACATGCAGACATGCATGCACACGTAGATGGAGTTTAAAAAAGTGACTGCCACACTGTTAAAGAACCCCTTCTGCCTGCAGAACTTATAGGAACTACCTGTATAAGTCTGCATCTTTTCAAATAACATAAAAGGAACAAATAAGCAGAGATAGTATGCCTGCTGTGAAACTTAATTTCCTTCCTTTAAGAGAAAGTGGTATGCACAGATGGAGTGAGGAGTATTTTGCAGTGTTAATGAACAAAAAGAAGATTATTGTGTTTCTGTTTGGAGCAGTAGAGATTCTCCATCTCTCCTTTCTGTTTACATTTGCTACACTTTCTTGGGTTCTTTCCCTGTAGACATCCTCATTTTGGCTTTGGTAGAGACTATAGCGTTTTTTTCAGCACTGCTACCTCATTAACTGGAGAGGTCACTGCTGCGAGATGAGGTATTCTCTTTTCCAGTTATCCAGGAGATGCAACACTCCTTCCCTTTGCCAAACCAGGAAACCAGACAGAAGGAATGGAAATCCTATCTGTAGCACACACCCCAAGCCACTTAACTAAGCCACTGGGCTGCCCTCCTACTTTCACTATGAATAGGTAGGCAATAGTAATGTAGGGCAAGTTAATCAGGGGATACTAGGATTTCTTTTTTTATGCCCTTTTAGGATTTTGAGAGAAAACTGTAGTGATTAGTGCAATAGATGAAGTGTTCCTCAAGGATTTCATGCTATTTAAAAGAATGTTCATATCATTATCACATATCAATATGAATTCAGCTACTAGACGGATTTCTCAATGTCTAAATGCACCTAAATGCCATGAAAAACATATTTTATGTCTTTGAATAGGAGTTAGAGATGAAAGAGTGTTAATGTGCCAGTTTATCCTGTAGCTAATGCATGATTGTTTCCTCTACACTCTATTGTTCTCTGTCTATTTAACCATTTTACAGACATAAGGCATGGGCATTTAAGTACTTTTTATAAGAGGCCAGACTGTCATCTGCTTTTTCTGCTCTACTCATTGTGGTATTTTATTATTTGACTGATCCATGTGCCTACAAAATGCAGAGAAAGGCAAGACCCCTGTCTACAAGAGCCTAAATAAGGAATATTAAAACTATTTTCCTCTTTTGTTTCATATCACCATATAGTCAACCTCCTTATATCATTGAAAAAATTCCTGTGCTTGGAAAGCAAATAGAGCACTATCCTAAATAAGTAAAGGGATTTTGTCCCTCTATGTATGCATGATGGTACTGGGGAACTGGTACATGGACAGACTTAACAACACTGCAGACATAATTTTTTCTTGTTCTCCTTTCTTATACTCAGATCTAGGTACCAAAGACTGTGATGGCTGGAACCAGAGTGGGATGAAGAGCAACTGCTGATTCTTTTCAGCATAGTGTTTCCTTAGTGGCCTCTTTTAAGATGTGAAGACAGTTTACATTACATTTCACCCATCATACGCCAAGAGGTGCTGAGAACTACATGTCTGAAGTTTCCTGTTAATACAAACAGGATTAAATACAGTTACACAGTTGAGCACTGGATGGGTGAAAGAGGACCTCCATCTCAATCTTACAGTCAGAAAGTATTAGAGACCTGTGTTTATTCTTACAGCCCTAAAGGGCTTCCTCTACAGGAAGAGGAAGGATATTCATGAGGACAATCTAATTCATAGACTACCTTTGTGCAAATAAATTAATCAGTACTGAGACCACCCACTGGCCCAGAGGCCAAGTGAAAATATGCGGCTCTCATGTGCACAACAAAACTCCTTCTCTACCCCAGAACCTGGAGACTGCAGCCAAAATGTACACAGGAAATGGTTGCTGGCATATGCCTGAGCTATGCTTAGGCATAGGTTGGAGAGTGCTTGATGACCTGAGCCAAAATGGTACCAGAGAGCATGCTTGTCTTCTGCCAGTGTGGATAACCACAAGACCACACCTGAACCCATGCCCCAGCCCCGCTTTATTGGCAGGTATAGACATAGCTAGAAAAACTAAGTTGGATCTATAACCTCTGTTAGGCAGCAAGGGAGGAAGATAGGTTATGCATAGAAAAAATTAAATACCATGTCTTTGTAGCATACGAAAAGATGTGTGTTTCTAGAGATCTCTCTTTTGTAAAGGCCGGTTGAGAATGCAAGCAAAAGGCTCTTCAATTGTATGAAATAAATTGAAATTGGGGAGTAACAGCCATCTGAAAATTTGCTCATCATTTCATTCTTTCATAACCTTACATTATACTTGCATAATTCATTGCATTTCAATTTACATTGTCTTTTACTCTGATAAAAATTTCCAGTGTTGCAACTTTCCTGTAACGTAATTTTTAATTAATGTACCTTAATACTGACAATGACAAGGAAAGCTGTTTAATTCCTAAAAAAGTAAGTAATATTTCACTTGTTTCTCTCTACTTCCCAGATGAGTCCATGCCTTAAGCACATGCAGATACTTCATACTCCAATCTAAGTCAACCTAGTCATTTCAGTTTATTTTTCTTCCTGCATAAATGCTGTCACAATGTTGACCCCATCTTGCTTGTGCTATAGCACTTATTTGTATTTTGGTGCTATTGGATAGATATCATTCAGAGCTTGCCTTCTTATGCTTCTCCACATTTGCAGACTGCATGGTAGTCACCAAACTTGCCTGCTTTCCTGTATGTGTCAATCACTCAGATGATTTGATTGCAACTCATCTTGTGAAGGACCTCAGCCAGAAGAGGAAGCATTTAGCTTTTCTGTGCTGAACACAGAACTCCTGTGCAAGTGAAAGGGCCATGAACCACCTTCTCACTCAGCCACCAGCCTACTGGCCAAATGACTGAGCCAGACCCTTCACAGAAATCATGAAGCAGAGAGCTGAGTTCCACCTTTCCAGCTTACCTCCTGTGCCTCAGTAGATAGAACTACAGCCTGTGTCATCCTTTCATTAACCTACGCTATTGCTGAAAGTAATTTGCACAGGCTGCTTCAAGTCTCTGGATGGAAAAATCCCATCCCAAATCCCCCTTCTGTAAGTTGGCTTGTGACCTTGTATTTTGCCCTTCTGTAAAGAGAATGTCTTCTGGCCAAAATTTATCCTCATTGCAGTATGACTTTCCCCTTCCATGTCTGCCACAATTAATTGTCCATGGTCTCTTTCCAGAACATGAGTATCCTATTTTAACTCTGTTCAGTTCCTTGAGCAGTTTCCAAACAGCAGCTAACCAAGGCGCCAGATAATTAAATCATTGTCTCTCATCTGTTTTTAATAAATTCCCTTGATCAAACATCCAAAGCCCTTATTTGCTCTTGCAGCTGCTAGATCTGCATCCATAACTTTATATTTGCTGCTATTCCTAGGACTGAACAATCCAACTTACTTCAGTCTCTATTCTAGTAAGTCATTGTCTGTTTGCTACCAGAGAAAAATCTTTGTCTTATCACAAAGCCAAAGGATCAAGACATTCTCCAAAGACATCAGAGACAAATCTTTAAACTATTTAACCAAACAACACCTTCAGTGGTATAATTTGGTTTTAGGTAGTCCTGTGAAGATCAGAGAGTTGGACCTGGTGATCCTGATGGGTCCATTCCAGCTAGAAATATTCTATGATTCTATGTAAAAATTTTCCACTTAAAGGTTTTACTGGTATTGAGAAAACCTGATCAAGAGAAATAAGAATGCTGGGTGGAAACAATCAGTTTAGATGAGAATGGGAAAGGATTCTTAGTCCACACAGGACAAAATCTGGAAATAACACCCAAAATGCGGGTGTGTCTATGTGTTTTCATTAAAATATAAACATCATCTTAGTTTCATGCTAATAAAGAGTCCTAAGTTTTAAAATGTTACATAACACATTTTTCACCAGTTTTAATATTTGGAGCTTTGGAGTCTCTGGGAAACAGTTATTTACTGAGCCCAAAGATGGAGGATAAGAAGCAGCAGCAGATGGAATCTTCCTTCCTGTCAGGAGGAACCCATAAACACATTTCACAAGGACTCTGGAATGAGGTTTGCTTGTGTCCAAGCCTCATTCAAGACTCAAGTCCACTCCCAAGAGGCACAAGGCCTGAAAATCCTGTTCTCCATATAAACAGTAGAATCACATCATGGTGATGTGATTTTGTGCTCAGATTTTGACTTTGCCACTCTATTTACAATGGAATATTATAGATTTTGGTTAATTTATTTCTTTTGATATCACTGATAATCCACAGAGCATTTTTTTCTTTTCTTCCAATAAAAATAACAGGTCAATTATTTCAATTTCTACCATGCTGGCTGGTGGAAGACTAAAAAAATGCAACCAAAAAAGCACAGCTTCTACTTTTGAAAGAGAGGGAATTAACACAGCATGGAATAAGGTTACATCTCAGAGTATCTGTTACTTTTTAAATCCCCATCTAATTGTGAAGGCAGTCCTTTTCATTTAATAATTTTCCTGGATATATTAGTGTTGACGGAAGACACCTGCATTTACCTGGCCAGCTCAGTTTAATCATGGCCTTGCACTGCAGACCTGCCAGGAAAAAAGACTTTTCTACTCTGTCACGCCCTCTGCTTTCCTGCCACATAAATGAGACATGACCTTGATTGTGAAGTGATGAGAAATACTTTTTTGTATAGATGTAGCACCCACAAATGGGGTCTTACGACATGTAGCAAGACAACGGAAGATTAGACTTTAAAGCCTAGACTGCATTTTTTTCCCAAGAGAGTCAGCTTGGAGACACTTCAAGGCATGTACAAGATGTCATTGACAGATAAACACCACTTGTCAGCTTTACCTTCTGCCTTACAATGACCCAAAGGGTGACATTACTGTGTAAGCAACACATGCCCCATGGTGTCCTATAGCAGTCAGAGTGTTTCCTTTCTGACAGTAAATTCCAGGGCAGTGAGGCACTCAGCACTGAAGTCAAGAGCTAGTCCTTATGTCAGAGCAGCAGGCAAAAAGGCAGGAAGAGGGAGAGCAGCTTCTTTGTGCTAACTGCCTGGCTGGATCAGTCAGAAAAGAAAGCAAAGTGATAGGAATTTTGCCACTGACTAGTGCCAGAGTCTATTTGACTCTGCTTGTAAGAGGAAATTGGAAAGAGGACCCTCTAGGCAGAAGAGGAGAGACATTTCCTCTTACAGAGTAAGCATGTGATTTGCCCCAGCAGATTATAGTGTATCATGCTGGAATGGTATCTCCAGCACTGGCCAGTGAGGCTTGGGATGAGCAAAACAGCCCTTCATCATTATAAATCTAGGTCTCTAATCCGGGTTCTGTCTCAGAATTGCAATTTTTGTGTTTTCTGATGTAAATATAACATTTCACCTTTGTACTAATTTGATTAATTTTAAATCATTTTCACAACATTTGATGTGTCTTATTACAAGTCTGTAGAATTTCAAAAACTTGCCTGTAGAAATTCAACCCTGGAAATTCCTGAAATACAGCATCATTCCAGCAATAGCACAGATTTTTCCAATTTATTTTTTCCAAGTCTGCTTCCCTACTGGTTACAATTACCATGTTCCAATGTCAAAATTCTACAGAATAATGCATCAAAAGATGCCTTATGGGAAATGATAGCACAGGGGATTCCAAGCAACCTGGATTAAGATTTCTGACACAATTTTAGAATTATTTCAATGGCAGTGGCAGAGTTTGTAATTAGCACTTATGTAATACCGATATTCTATGTTAAAATGCTTGCGTGCCTCCAAGCAAAAGTAAAAATTCAGTGATATTAAAAATCTTTACTTGTCCTCCTTTAGAATTTTAAATATTGCAGTCTTACAAATTTTAATACTTCATAGAGGTAGGTAAACATTTCAACAATTCAGAATGAATGATGCAAATCCAAGTGTCAGAATTCATTAGCGTTCAGAGAAAACCTTTCAAGTCCCAACCATGAAGAGGATAAAAATAAAACTTTAAAATTCACTGTAACCATATGATTGCCTGGAAATGTTGCCGAAGGGCTGATTCCACTCAGACTGTCACCATCTAAGGTCATGCTCGCTATATAGTAATCACTATATGAAGGCACTTATCAGAAATGCGTTCAATTCCCAGATATACAAAGGAGGTGATACACGTCATCACAAGCAGCTTGCTTAATTGAGACATACCTCATTTCTCTCTTTGTAAAGTGGGGATGATAACCCATTCTTTTACCCTATAGCTATCATCATACCTTCTTTCTTCAGAAAGTCTATGGAGTGAGCTTTAGTGCCTGTTTACACAACGGAACCTCAATCTCAGTTGCTAGTATGTTATATTATTACTACTTACAGTGCCTAAAAATTACTGCTGCATATGAATAGATGAAATAAAAGGTATCAAGTTCTGGGGCTCGTATTTCCTTTTATCTGTTAACTCACTTGCTCTTAGCATAACTGCAGTATAATTATAACAGTATAATACAGTGGGCTGATTTGTTTGACATATTAATGGTATAATAATAGTATAATATCATAATCCAGTACCACTACAGACTGTTGCTGTCAGGATGGGCCCACTCTCTCCTCCTTTCTCTCTTCCTCCTCCCTTGGGTAGAAGGTCTTGTTCCTTGTGCTGGATCTAGTAACTGTGCAGGATAAGTTCATTTCAGCTTGCTTATCTGAGTGAATCCTGCTCATCTGGAGCAGAAGGTACTTTATTTCTGCTGGGTTTGCTAGCTGAAGCAATGGCTAGATATGAGGCAAAGGGAGCACACAGCTACAGGCAGGGGAATGGGACTGTCCCTCTTAGCTGCAACCTACACACACATAGTGTTAGGTTTAACAGGAAATTATACCCTTGTTGTATCTGAGATCTGCAGTTAATAAACATCCGCTTTGTATTCTGGAAGATAATTGAGATACATGTGAAGTGCTGCATGTTGATCTCTCAATTCCAAAAACGTCTGTTGCATGGAGATAGATCTTTTCTTAGTTTATCCAAATCTTTATTCCTTTTTTGGTTCAATCTGAAAAAAGCCTAAATTCCTTTCAAACTTCGGTGAGCCACTGGGGGGTCCCACTGATTGAGGAGAGCAAACATGGGCTAAAGGGAGCGTAACTGAAAAGGCAGCACCATCCACTGGGTGCACACAGCAAATCTGCAGTAATTAGTTCTGAATCTCCCTTTGGTGGAAGTCTTCACCTTCCCACTAAGAAATGAGGGCACCAAGACAGCACTGAGTTGGAAATTAGTGAAGTTTTTTACATCAGTAACAACGAGGTTTTCTTGGGGAAAATCTCATATGAAGAAGATTCCGACTTGAGGTTTTTGGAGAACATCCAGAGTGAATTTTAAACATAGGCTGCAACTCATAAAGTTACAAGAAGAGATAAGATTAAAGAAAAAAGACTGTAAAAATCAGTTAATAAGGACTTACTGCATTAATTAAACTTCACAAACAGCCTTGTGAAAATAGGCTAGAAAGAATATCTTATATATAAAGAATTAGAAACAAGTCATGAGATTTGAAGAGCCATCTGAGGTATTTGGTAGAAGAACAGGACTCCTGAGGTATGACTCTCAGACTTTGCCCTTGGCTCCTAATCTTAGGCATATGCTGCTTTCTGGATCTGTGAACCCTAGAAGAGAAATCCCAAGGGGATATATTTCACTTTTCCCTGGCCCGCACATACGAAGTTCAAAACAGACACTTATTTTTACTCTGGGGCTCAGATCCTCTGTACTTAATTTTTAGTGAGTGCAATGCCAGCTTCTGCATCTGAACTTGTGTTTCCCAGCAGCGCAGTCAGTGGAGATCTAGTCGTCAGGCTCAGTTCAGTTACTTTAACATGATCACACACAGCCATTTAAGAGTTCCCACTGGTATCTGTCATGGCCTCTCATTGCCCTTGCAGAACATGTAGGTCATCAGTAACGCTGTAGTCAAATCTGCCTCTTCCATATCACTAAGTAACTGCTGGTGCTTCTAATAGGACTAGGCACTTATGTTCAGGGAGCTGAACTAAGACCTTATCAAATGGGTTTTAGGCCATTTAGGCCAGGAGTGAATTTTAGGATGACACGTCTCATATGTTGGATTTCAATGGTGATACCCTTTACAATGACCAGCCAACGCGCCAATGCTCCAATATAGATATCAGAGAGCCGTGCTCGATGCGCCTTTTGCAGACATCAAAGAGAGATTTTTAGGCTCATAAATACAACAATGTATTTGATGCCCAAAAATGAGCCCTCTTATGTCCTCCTCTTCTCTCCCATAAGCTCCTTCCAGCAGCTGCCTCATATGTGCCAAATCTTCAGGCTTGTGCAGCTTCTCCCTGAGTGGCCACAGCAGATCAGCCCAGTTTGGCTTTTCACCTTCGCAGTGGCTGTGCAACTTCAGAATTGCGTGTCAGCCAAAGTCTTTTGTCTGTGCATACATGAACCACTCAGCTCCATCTCTTCTCCACCACCACCTTCTAGACATGCTGTTGGCAGTACAGTGCATCTCACTGTACAGAATTTACAGTCTGGGTTCTGGATATCCTTTCTCAGTGGTACAGTGATGTTTTGTGTAAAATCTTTTCAGTTTATCTTAAATTTTATTGTATGGTTTATAAAAAAAAAAAAAAAAAAGAAGTTGGTATTGCAGGCACTCATCTATGGGAAAAATTCTTCTTTCAAAAATAAACCCTTCCTGCTCAAGTTAGAGCCTGGAACCATAAAAATATGAACACATGAGAAGCCCAAACAGGGCTGAATAGCATTTGTGCACCATGCCGTCACTGCTTTCTTATGAAGAGTTCAATAACCACTGGGGGATTGCTTCTGCAGGACTTTCTCCTGGCATATTAACTGCATAAGCAGGAAGACTGTGTGGCATCTACTGGCACCTAAACAAACATAATGAACTTTTTATTTTCAAATGATAAATTTGAAAACAGTTCTGTGGATTGAAAAGCAGTAAAATGATCATTAGTATGGTTGAAAATGTTTTTTGTATAAAATTCTCAGGCAGGCATTGGCAGTCCATCCCTTGCCCTGCCCAGCAGCAGCCAGCCATCGTCCCATACTGTCAGTCACACTACTTTCTTGTGAGTCACACAGCAAATAGTTCCTATAGACATTTTGGCCAAGTCAGCTGGATGGTAGTCAACACTCCCTCTACTACTGCCTTCTCATAGGTACGGGTTAGCAATTTAAGCAGTTACTATCATCTCAGCTGGTTTCTTCTCGCTCTCCTTTGGCAGCTATGTGTAGCTCCAGCACTGATCCCAGCTGGCAATGCTAACTGCCCATTGAAGTGGACCAGGAGGACTCTCAGGTACTGTTGCATATTATCAGGCTGTCCAGTGTTTGGGACTATCTAAATATGGTTTCTTCTAAAACCTTTTTTCTAGTTTCACCAGCAGTCACCTAGCTTTTTTGTCCAGAGACTTTCAGTGTATTCTGGGAGAGACCGTTAATTCTCTCCGTCATATTCCTGCTCACTCCTATCTCCTGTCTCAAATTTCTCACCTTCTCTTGTTTCTTTTGGTAGTATTTTGCAACTATTGTCTGTCATGTGCTTTTGCCAAGGATCAAGCTGCAGAGAACTATAAAAATAGAGGGAAATCCCCAAACTATCAGATTTCCACAATGTCAAAAGGATCAGCCTGTGTAGGACTATCAAGGCTCTGTGTAGCACTATCATTTTTTCTTGACATCAAACTTTGAAAACATGAAATGCAATTTGGCATGATAGAAATTAAGGAAGCAGTGAAAAAGTTCAAAGCAATGTGAAGTATCAAAAAGTGAATTGATTTTATCAATAATTTCAACCTCTCTCAGGTTACAAACTGAGGTTAAAGCACAAAGGGATATTTAGCCTGAAGAACATATGAATAACAGAAATAACTCTAGTGTAAGCCATGATGATATCAATGAACATGTTAGATCAGCTATACTCATTCATACAGCTTTGGTGTATGAATACACATATTTTTACAGAGGCCTGCTTCTCCCCTAGTATTTTTCCCACAGAACCTAGCAGTGTTCCTCAATGCAGATGCTGGTGGAAATGTATGAAAAGGCCTCTGGGAATTGAAGGAAAATGAGAAAATTCATCATTCCCTGAAGAAACTCTGCTACTTTCCAGATAAGGGTGCCATTTCCTAGCACTTGTAGAAAGAAGAGTGAGGGTGGCCAGCTTGATTCTTGCACAGAAAGAAAGTATTTTGTCAGAACAAATTCAGCTGTCCCTGAAGTTGCCTATAGTCTAAATAGTTGAATCCACACTTATGGAAGCCAAAAAAAATAAGGGTATATTAGCCATTGTATTTCTAGATGTAAAAGAACATCCAGCTTCCCACAGTTAGACAGACACTGACTTAAACAAGATTTTAACCCTCTATTGGTAGGTTCTCATACTAGCAAACACTGCAGACCAAAAGGTCTCTGACAGGATGCCAAAAGTTCTTACATTCATATAAAGCTGGTTTCTAATCTTGCCCTAGTCACTAAATTCTCCTTCCTGCCCTTATCATTTTGCATGGAAAAAAATGGCCACCTATTGAGGAAAGGTCTACTGTAAATAATGCTTGTTCATAATTTTGTTGCTATTTAGTAAATGGTTCTATCAGGAGTCAGCAGGTTCACACCAAGTACTAGTTTACTTATACAGAAGAGAAAATACATCAAAGAGCAAAGTGTGTTTGCTGGAGGTGATTTAGGGATCAAAATGTGCTCTCTCTCTTCCTTAGTATCAACTTAATATCTAAATTTATAGGAGTTGCTCTTTGGGATGCTGTTTGTACTGTTGCATATATACCTTTGATTACATTTATTGAGTTGCTTAGACGGTTGTACATCCAATTTGATAAAAGCTTATAATGCTAAGAACTGAGCAGTAATTTTCCAAAACCTTATAGGTTTTTAATATTTTCTATATAGCAAAGATTATAGGGTTGTAGCTTTAGATTTTCCTGAGCTTATTTCCCATTATGATGTTCTGTTACTGATGAAATCTATCATGGTCACTTTTTACACTTTGCCTCTGCTTTTTTGCTAAAGTAAAAAAAATCTCCATCTTGGAATGTGTTACCTTGTACATGCAGCCCATCACTTTAATGCTGTTCATTTGCCTCCTTTTCCAAGTCTACCCACATTTCCCTTTTACAGTGTTATATACAGCAAAACTTCTGGAAGAAGGCATTGAAGGACACATCTTTGACTGTGTGTGGCCCTTCGAACTCATTGATTCTGCTACCAGCAGGTGTGCATGTAGAATCATAGAATCATAGGATAGTTAGGGTTGGAAAGGACCTTAAGATCATCTAGGCCCAACCCCCCTGCCATGGGCACAGACACCTCACACTAAACCATATCACCCAAGGCTATGTCCAAC
>JAOEHX010065773.1:0-12942 GCA_025448015.1 Bolborhynchus lineola | reverse complement strand
CATCAGGTTGGCATCAGCCCACCTCACAAGCGTGTCAAGGTCCTTCTGGATGGCATTCCTTCCCTCCAGCATATCAACAGAACCACACAGCTTGATGTAATCAGCAAACTTGCTGAGGACACACTCAATCCCACTTTCTATATCACCAACAAAGATGTTGAACAACACCGGTCCCAACACTCATCCCTGGGTCTCCAGCTGGACATTGAGCCATTGATCACTACTCTTTTTGTGTGGCTGTCCAGCCAGTCCTTATCCACCGAGTGGTCCACCTATCAAATTGATGTCTCTCCAACTTAGAGACAAGGATGTCGCATGAGACAGTGTTGAACGCTTTGCACAAGTCCAGGTAGATGACATCAGCTGCTCTACCCCTGTCCATCAGTTCCATAGACCCATCATAGAAGGCAACCAAATTGGTCAGGCAGGATTTCCCCTTCGTGAAGCCATGTTGGCTGTCACCAAGCACCTGGTTGTTTTTCATGTGCCTTAACATGCTTTCCAGGAGCATCTGCTCCAAGATTTTGGCAGGCACAGAGGTGACACTGCCTGGTCTTTAATTCCTTGTATCATCCATTTTCTGCTTCTTGAAAATGGGGGATATATTTCTCTTTTTCCAGTCATCAGGAACTTCACCTGACTGCCATGATTTTTCAAATATAATGGGCAGTGGCTTAGGAACTTCATTTGCCATCTCCTTCAGGACCTCCGGATGGATTTCATCAGATCTCATGGACTTGTGCACGTTTAGGTTCTTAAGATCGTCTCAAACCAGATCCTCTCCTACAGTGGGCCCAAGGTCTTCCTTCTCACGGACTCTGCATCTGCCTTCCAAGACTTGGATGATGTGGTCAGAGAATTTTCCAGAAAAGACCGAGGCAAAGAAGTCATTAAGAATCTCAGCTTTCTCCAAACCCAGGGTAGTCAGTTTTCCCAATAGCTTCCAGAGAGGGCCCACATTGTCCCTAGTCTGTCTTTTTTTTGCAATGTACCTATAGAATCCTCTCCTGTTATCTTTCACATCTGTAGCCAACTTTAATTCTAAGCGGGACTTAGCTTTCCTAACCTGGCCCCTAGCTTCATGGACAGCATTCCTGTATTTTTCCCAGGCCACCTGTCATTGCTTCCACCTTTTTCCTTTTGTCTCTTTTTTTCTTTGTTTTTTCCTCAGCAGCTCCTTATCCATCCAAGGAGGTTTCCTGGCTCTCCTGCTGTACTTCCTTCTAGCTGGGATGCAACACTCCTGAGCTTGTGGCAGGTGATCCTTGAATACCAGCCAACAGCCTTGGACCCCGTGCCCTCTAGAGTTATATCCCATGGAACCTTACTAGGCAGCTTCCTGAAGAGGCCAAAGTCTTCTCTCTTGAAGACCAGGGCATTGTGCTTGCTGCACACTCTTCTCACTGTCATAAGGATCTTGAACTCGACCATCTTACAATCGCTACAACCAAGGCTGCCGTGGAGCATCACATTTCCAACCAGCCCTTCCCTCTTGGTGAGGAGGAGGTCAAGCATGGCACTTCTCTTTGTTGGCTCCTCTATTATTTTCAGAAGGTAGTTGTCTTCCATACAATTGAGGAGCCTCCTGGATTGCTTGTGCCGTGCTGTACTGTCCCTCCAACAGATATCAGTGTGGCAACATGTAATGTGATGGTAGTAGGGTGGTAATATATAATGTATGTATTATTCTGTTTTCAGCTGTTCTGATTTCAGCTGGAATTGAGTTAGTTTTCTTCCTAATAGCCTGTACAGTTAGCTGTGTGTTTTGGATTTAATCTGAGAATAACTCTGGTAAGCCACCAGTGTTTTAGTTTTTGCTCAGTAATGTTTACCTTGATCAAGGACTTTTCAGTCTGTCATGCTCAGCCTATAAGGAGGACACAAGAAGCCAAGAGGAAGCAGAGACAAGACAGCTGACCTGAATTAGCCAAAAGGGTGCTCCATACCACAGCATGTCATGCCCAGTATATAAACTAGTGGCAGCCTGTGACTGCTACTCAGGGATGGGCTGGGTATCAGTCAGTTGGTGGTGAGCAGTTGTATTGTGCATCACTTGGGGTTGTTCTATTCCTCTCTCTGTCTCGTTCCTGTTTTATTATCATCATCATAACATTGCATTATATTTTCCTTTATTTCAGTTGTTAAACTGGCCTTGTCTCAACCCACAGGTTTTACCATTTTATTTTTTTTCTCCAACTCTCCTTCCCATTCCAGTAAGGAGTTACGGGTAGTGAGCAAGAGGCTGTGTGGTGCTTAGTTACCGACTAGGTTTAAACCATGACATATATGTATACTGTCCAGCTTAATCCCTCACACACAGTCAGCAGGCTGTAATTTATAGAAAATATAATATTGGGTTTTGTTTGATTTATGGGTAATAATGATTTTTTTTTTTTTTTTTTTTGTTAACATGTATCTAAGCATTGCATTAGCATTTCATAGTGGTCAAAAAAGCAAACTAAAAGTCTTCATTGACTTGAAGGAAGAAAAAAATGTATTTTTATATTAATGTATTTTCTGCCTTTCCTATGCATATTTCTAGAACCTATCTGGACCATCTACCTAAAAAGTACAGTAGAATAAGAAAGACAGGAAAGGTCAATAAGAATTATCAAAGTAATGGAATAGCTTTGGTATGATGAATGAGTAAATGGACTGGGACCCTATAACCTTGAAAAGACACAACAGAGTTTCTATAGAAGACATGAAAATTATGAGTGTCACAGGGAAGGTGAATAGATATGATTATTCTCTTCTCCTGATATAAAAATCAATGCAATTTCACATGAAAATAACACTGACAGGTTAGAAAAAAAAAAATAAAGAGGTTAAACAAGACATACTAGATCTTAGACAAAAAAAGATTAGACAAAGTTACAGAAGAAAAAGTGATGCATAGTATAAAGAAAAATTACTGTTGTATTTTTTATATTTTTAAAGAGTTCACTTTTCACAAAAAGAAAGTAAAAGATATTTGACAGGATAAATGCAAGAAGCAAATTCAGCAATTGTTTCAAACCTCTCCTGTAGGGTACCTGAATACATGTTTCTTAATCTGAGTCTTTGAAAAGATCTGAAGAGAAAAAAAAAGGTGCTGTACTGAAAGCCTCTGTTCCTAAGGTTATGCACATTTTGGTGCAAAGGTGAATTCCAGCACAGCCATATCCTCAAGAGTTACTGTTGTGATTTAAGCCTAGATGATAACTCAGAACCACACAGCCCCTTGCTCACTCCTCTCCTTCTTTCCCTCAAACTCCTGAGGGAATGGCAAGGAGAATCAAAAGAATGTAAACCCCATAATTTAAGACAAAAACAGTCTAATAACTAAAGTATAATACAAAAGTACTACTACCACTAATACTAATAACAATGATAAAAGAAATAACGGAGAGAATATAATTGCTCACCACCCAACAACCGATACCCAGTCCTACTCAAGCAGTGATCTGGGACTTCAGGGTAACTTCCCCCAGTTTATATATTGGGCATGACATGCTGTGATATGGAATACACCTTTGGCTAGTTTGGGTCAAGATGTCCTGTCTCTGCTTCCTCCCAACTTCATGTGCCCCTCCAGCATGAGAGACTGAAAAGTCCTTGATCAGGGTGAGCACTACGGAGCAGCAACTAAAACATTGGTGTGTTATCAGCACTGTCCAGACTGAAGTTGAAAACACAGCACTTCACCAGCTACTAAGAAGGAGAAAAATAACTGTTACTGCTGAACCCAGGACAGTCACATAGAATCATAGAATGGTTAGAGTTGGAAAGGACCTTAGAATCATCTAGTTCCAACCCCCCTGCCGTGGCCAGGGACACCTCACCCTAGACCATGGCACCCAAAGCTCTGTCCAGCCTGGCCTTGAACACTGTCAGGGATGGAGTATTTACCTTTTCTTTGGACAACCTTCTTTGGTTCCACTGCCTCACCACCCTCACAGTAAAGAATTTCTTCCCTATATCTAACTTGTATTTCACCTGTTTAAGTTTAAAACCATTAACCCTTGCCCTACCACTACAGTCCCTAATAAAAAGTCCCTCCCTAACATCCTTGTAGGCCCCCTTCAGATACTGGAAGACTGCTATGAAGTCTCCACTCAACTGTCTCTTCTCCAGGCTGAAGAACCCCAACTTTCCCAGCCTGTCTTCATGTGGGAGGTGCTCCAGTCCCCTGATCATCCTCATGGCCCTCCTCTGGACTTGCTCCAAGAGCTCCATGTGTTTCTTGTATTGAGGACACTGGAACTGTACAGTAGAACTGTTCTCCAAACTCAGGAGAAGTATTTCTCCTTAGAGGCGCTTGTTCTAGAAGCCAAATGAGGTGCACATGTTCAGTGTGTTTGCCTACAAATAAGGGGAAACATTTCTGTTTTCAAGGCTGAAAAAAATGATCTAATACAGTAAATCACACTAACTATTGACTTGTGTACCTGAATCAATCAGTTAATATTTTTAGCTTTCACTGCAGAAGCCATACATTATTTATGAGCAAGCTAAGTAGTTTTATCTTCAAAGAAAAACCAGAGACTCTCATTGACATCCCTGAGAGGTGTGTTTTTTTTCTTTTTTTTTTTTTTTAATTGAACTATTTATTTAAGGACTTCATTATGAACTTAAGATCCCAATTTCATGCTTGTCAGCTGGAAAATACTTGTTTTCTTTAGCAGTTTTTCAGCAAGCAGTAGAGTGGAACCTTCTCAAGTAGAAAAGGTGAAGCCCATATGATATTTTCTCCTTTATTAGTACTAGAAAAGAATTTCAAAGGAAAACATCTTAAGGTAGAGCTTTTGACAGTGTAAAGGTGTGAGCTCTGCTATTTCCATAGCAGGATAACTAAACCACAAGCCTGCAAACACTTTGTGGATAAGTAGCTTTAGATAGAATTAATATATCCTAATTTTAGCAGTTAAAAATTAGCATTTAGCTTAAGCTAATTAAGCAACCTCACTATATAGAGACCAAAGAGCAACAGAGGCTCCTCCTGAAAGAGTTATCTGGGATTAATTGCCATCTGGAGAATTTTGTCTCTCTTGTTCACTAAAAAGGTAGAGTAATTATTATTGAGAAGAACATCCAGACCAATACTCAGGTGTTCGTCATCTCTAAATCTGATCTAGTCCTGTGGGCTACTTTCATTATTAATGAAGAGTAAGCACCATCAAAAGATAATTTCTCAAAAACACACATGGAAGGTAGCTCAAATGAATTACCATCTGTGGATGCCTATTTTTCTGTTATGACTGTAGAAGAATTAACTAGTTCAGAATTAGGCATCTATATTCTACTGTTGAAATTAGTCAGGTGAATGCCACTCATCCTTACCTTTTTATTGCTAAGGTTAAATGCATTGAATTAAAGCACTTCTTAAAAATCTCAGTGTGCTTCTCTTTGCATCTGCAACTGTCTTAAATACATTAAAATACTTGACTTCCTATAATTTAGCCTTTCACTTAAAATAAAAGCATCAGTAATTTTCTACCTCACGCGAATAGTGAAATCTAAAATGTACCAAAGAGTGTGAGATTTCCATTCCTATGAAAAGACAATAAGAGTCAACGTGATAAACTATAGAATTAAGGTTTTATCATTATAGTCAATACAACACCGGTGAGCACAGTTGTTCATTACAGACATAGTATTATATAGAAGTCATTGTAGTGCCTTAGGTTTTTTTTTGTCTATCTCTCCAAATTCAGGCAACACCTTCTGGAAAATAAATGAGGGCTGGCTCTGCCTTTAAACACAGACTGAAACTGTATTAATCTCTCTTCCACATATGAAAAATCATTGCTTTGATACAGAATGACAGTGACATTACACTTTAATTGACATAATAAAAATAATGCTCAGTCCCACTATGATAGATGTTCCACCCTTCTAAATACACAGTTCTACAGATCTGTCATTGCAAGGGAGGAAAAAAATAAAGGAAACACTACTCCAGTTTCTTGCAGTAAACAGAGAATCTGTTTTATTTGATGGCAAATGAGAATATAGGCCTGAAAGCCTATTCTTATTATATATATATATATATTTAAATATATTTATATATATTTTATGTATATTCTTATAAATAATAATATAGGCCTGAAGACCTATTCTTATTTTGCACTAATGTCACGTTTGTACACATGCTATCATAATAACTAGATATATGTAGCACAGAGTAAGACATAAAATAAGGGCATTTCTCCCCAGAAGCCTGTGTTGTATAGTGGTATCCGTAAAAACACATCCTGATTTCATCTGTAACGAGTTATTTTTCTTCTTAGTAGCTGGTGCAGTGCTGTTTTAGATTAGTCTGAGAACAGTGTTGCTAACACACTGATGTGTTAGTTGTTGCTCAGTAGCACTTACCCTGATCGAGGACATTTCAGTCTCTCTTGCTTGGCCAATGAGGGGGCGCACAAGAAGCTGGGATGGAGCAGAAACAGAATATGTGACCCAAACTAGCCAAAGGGGCATTCCATACCGCAGCACATCATGCCCAGTATACGAACTGGGGGGAATTACCTGGAACTATTTTACTTAGTTGCTTTATAATCCCTTTTTTAATATTGTCATGGTTTAACCCCAGCTGGTAACTCAGCACCACACAGCAGTTTGCTCACACCCTCCCCCATCCCATATTCCCCCAGTGGGCTGGGGAGGGGAATCAAAAAAATGTAAAACCTGCCGGTTGAGATAAGAACAGTTTAATAACTAGAATAAAGTACAATATAGTGATAGTTGAAGCAACACCAATATTAGCAATAACAGTACTGATTATGATAATAGGTTTATATAGTATTATGATAAAAATGAGGAATTACAATTCAGAAAACACAAGTGATGCACAATACAATTGCTCACCACCTGCTGACTGATACCAAGCCTGGCCTGAGCAGTGATTGGCCTGTTCCACCCAGCATGATACTGAGCATGATATGCGGTGGTCTGAAATATCCCTTTGGCTGGTTCAGGTCTGGTGTCCTGGCTGTGTTCTCTCTCGACTTCTTGCACCCCTCCACACTGGCAGAGCTTGAGAGACTGAAAAGTGCTTGATCAGGGTAAACATTACTGAGCAACAACAAAAACATCAGTGTGTTACCAACATCATTCTAAGACTACCACCAAAACACAGCTCTGTACCAGCCACTAGGGAGAAAAACTCTATCCCAGCCAAAAGCAGAACAATATCCATGGCTAAACATTCTACAAATGAAATGGTTGGAACCATCTACTTTCAGGCTGAAGAAGCAGGTGAGATAGATTGATTTCTAGGAATATTGCTTTGAAAGCCTGTCAAGTGATGTGATTAGAGAGACAGGACAGGTTATTGGTCTGAGACTATATACACAGATGTTATTCAATCACTTTGCCATTTGTCTGCAGTAGCTGTTAACAACTGTTTTGAACTTACAGTGCCTCAGTCGCCATGTAAGAATGTGACATAATGTGAGAATAGACATAATGGTAATTACTAATAATGCAAAATAAAGTACTGAAAGTATAATATCACTACCAATAATCAGTACTGATAGCTGAAAGTTGTTAGCAGGTAGATGTATCTTAGGTGAAATAATTTAGATGATTTCAAAAGATAAGGAACAAAGACAATTGATACTACATAACATTTTCCAGGAGTCTTTCCAGAGAGGCTGTAATTCGTAGTATGAATCTCGTGCTGAAAGTAAGGCATGTACTTAAATTCTTGTTTATTGGAATGCCATTATGCATTCTTTCACCTCTGAAAGTACATTTTCCTACAAAATGCTATTGTAAAGAAGATTTAATGTGCTGTGAGGATGAAAAGCCATGTGAAACTAACTTCAGTTATTTTTCTGAGAAAACAAAACAAAATATTCAAGGTCAAAATAATTGCTTTCAGGATCGGCATAGGATCTTTGATAAATTTTTTGTTCTTATTACTGCATTCTGTGAAAATTTGGCATGGTAGGTCTTTCATAACAAGTTACAAGGAACAGTGCATTTAGCAAGAGTTACAGCTAACTTTAGATAAATTGCTTTGCTCATAGTGACTTTACAAATTTGGGCCTTGACATCAAGAAATGAGCCAGATAAGCTTTGATGAGAAGGAAGGGTTTTGGAGAGAGCAGAGGCATTTGATAAGAATGTTGGCAAATACTAACACTCTGTGGTTCTTGTGAAATTCCATTAAGTTCAATCACAGTGGCTTAAGTTTAGAGCAATTAGTCATTGCAAGTGAATACCAAGATTAGCTTTTCTGATAACAAACAGCTAGCATATGCATTTAATGTTTATTAATTTACTTTTTTTCTTTTTGACTTGACAACAGAAAACAAACCTTGCCTTTTATGTATGGAGTGTTATCGTCAGTTAACATGGAGCTGGCCAGTTCTTGCCTCTGCTTATTTATATGTTAGTTTACTGCTTATGTTTTTTTTTTTAACCTGTAAAAACATGTGCATACTAAATGGGTCAATAATGTATTTTACTACCTACAGAGCTTATTCAGTTGCTATAGAATCTCCATGCAGATTATGCTTCAGTGAATTTGTTCCCTATCAGCTCTTTCCTTTTAATTCAAACTGAAGAATGCAATGTGTGCTTTATTCAACTGATGCTGTGTTTTGTTTGGGGGTTTTGTTTGGTTTTGTGTATTTGTTGTGTGGTTTTTGTTTCTTTATTTTTTCCTGAATGATGACCTGTCTTACAATCCTGAAATGCTCTCATATAGATATGCTCAGTAATTAGGCATGCCGTGTATCAACCATGATTGCTATTTAGGGATCAGTCTTCACTGTTAGAGGCTAACTGGATAATACCAAAACATTCTGAACTTTTTCAAGCTTCCAAGTGAAAGCTTGTATTAATCTAATCGCATCATGCTTCTGAGGACTCAGTTACTTAACTTACATTATGTAACAGGAAGATACAATCAGACATATTAATGTTTTCACTAAGTTCTGAACTAGTTAGTGACAGGAGGAAAAATGTTTCTCTTTGATTAAGTAAGCAGCAGCAGGATAATGTCCTCTAGTCATAGATGATGATGCAGGATAAATCTTTCGATAATTTGTGGAAAAAATATCAGATTGTGAAAGGGAAGCGTGAAAGAAGAGTTGGCGTTCTCCTCTGCTCTAACAGGAAAAGAAGGAGTTAAAGAACTGTTATTTTCTTTCTGTAATGTGGCTCCTTTCTTATTAGGAGACTGTAGGTTTTGTACCCCTGGGACCAAAGTGTGAGTTCTATCTCTGAGCCTAGCTTGAATCAATATGAGGTACAGGTTTACTCATTGCAACTGTCCCCAAAATATTGTTTCTGGCAATTGCAAAGGTCAGTAGGCTTTCAACAGTTTCCTTTACCCTGCATTTATTCCTGTGTCTGCAGCACGATTCTTTTCTTCACAGTTCTTTAAAGTTGACAAAGCTGTCTCTGTTCACTTAGTGTCTTCCTGAAAATAGCACAGCAGGAGAAGAGAGAATTTTCTTCATGAGTTTTTCATGCACTCACTGCAGTGGAAACAAAGAGGAAGGGACACTTTGGAAGCTCAAAGTAATTCTACCTGAAAAAGCAGCTCCAATTTCTAGCTTCAGCACATAGTCTACCTGTACATACCTATACAATCTCCCAGCACCAGTCTTTACCCCTATGTATGTGAAACATTACTCCTTAATATTTCCTCTGTCAAACCTGCAACTAATTTTAAAAAAAATTCAGCCAGGCATCTATGCATTACACTTTAATTTTGTCAGTTTTCTATCAAGGTGCCAAATTACACTGTCATAATACAAAAATATTTCCTGGCCATGACTAATGACTGTCAAAAACTACACAGCCTGCTTCCTACTATTAAGGAGCAGTGGGAGGAAGTCTTCCGTCATTTCATTCAAAATTTGAATGCAACAAAGACTTATCTATCTTTTTTTGTAGAATAAAGCCTGTTGTATAGTACAGTATTTCTGTTTGAGCTGTGCCAGTATGTGAACTGGAAAAAGGAAGATGTTTGACTCCTGTTTTTTCTGTTTTCTGTACTTTCCCAAATGTTTTTTCCTAAAGCCTGGTGTTTATGTTTGGCTTTTATTCTCTTCTTTCCTCAGGTTCTATTTTGAAGCTAGGCTTCAATACCACCATGCAGACTGACACTGTTTATATTATTTAACTATAATAGCTTGGGAGCATGCCAAAGTTTGCATTCCCAGCACAATCATCATATATTTTGGGAGGTAGAATGTGCTATCTAGAAATCATTCTTTTTAATGGGTCGGCTGAAGCTATTCTTTTTTGTGGGAGAAAAGATCTTAGCTGGATGAATGCATTCTATATTGTACTGCCTTGCTTGAGGTCTTGACTAGAATAGATGCAGCCTCATTGTTTCCTTCATTCTACCCCAGTTCCTGGCATCCTAGTGTTGGATTTTCTATCACAGCTATCCAAGAAGTCTACAGCAAGACTTCTCAGTTGTTTAAGCACAGATAAATTTTTATGACCCAGGAAAGAAGGAAAAAAAAAAAAAAAAAAAACAAACCTTTTGATGGCATTATTGAGAATTTCCAACAGTAGCACAATAATTCTTTCTTCTCCATTTCCATAAGATGAGTGCCCAAACAAATCAGGCTGAGGAGACTCCATGCATTATATATTTTACCCTAGTTTTACTCTCCATTCCAAGTGCTTCTGGCCTAAGGTGCCGGGCCCTGCAGAAACAAAGTTACCAGATTGTTGAAGTTAAAGGGAAATCAACAGTATCAGTTTTAGTCTTTGCTTCATTTCCCTGTAGGTAGGGTTGTCTGAACAACCTTCTACTAGTTTGTCTGGGTTTCTTTTCACCTTGTATCACAGCACAGACTTCTTTATTTCTTGCAGATACTGGGACTATAGCCACTCTCTACTGATGCTGTTGGATCTTCTTCAGTCTCAAGACTAGGAAGTATTTGCCACTGGCAACCAGTGCTGCCAGCAGGTTGAGGGAGGTGATCCCTATTCCTTTACTCAGCAGTGGTGAAGCCATATGTGGAGTACTGTGTTCTGTTCTGGGCTCCTCAGTACAAGAGAGACATGGACATACTGTAGAAACAGCAACAAAGCACCACAGGGATGATTATAGGGGACTGGAGCACCTCATATATGGAGAAAGGCTGGAAGAGCTGAAGCTGGTTAGCATGAAAAAAATAAGGCTTGCAGGGAATCTTATCAATGCATACAAATATCTGAAAGGAAGATTGAAAGAAGAGAGCCACGGCCTTCTCAGTGGTGCCAATGACAGAACCAGAGTCAGTGAGCACAAACTGAAACATGGGAGGGTCAATCTGAATATCAGGAAATACATTTTTACTACTGTGAGGGTGACTAAGCACTGGAATAAGTTGCCCAAGAAGGTTGTAGAGTCTTATCAATATATCCTGTTGCAGTAATAAATTAAGCTTAATCACACCGATAAAAAATGTTCAGGTGATCAAGTGCGGTACACATTCCAAACTCTTCAGCCATGAATCCTTCATGCTCAATAGCCAAAGGCACTCTGAACAGGCAGATCTTTTCATTCCAATACTAATATCCAGATTAATCAGATAAATCCTTCTCTGCAAATGTTTTTTTCTCTGCAATGTATCTGAAACAAATTTGAGGTGAGCAACACCTTAGTGGAAACACCTGCATTACAGATTTCTAAAGGCAAGTGAGATGTATCCCACACAGAATTTCTATTCAAATTTTGTGTTGGTTTGTCACAATTACTGCATGAAAAATATTCGTGATAATCACTGTGTCCAAATACGTAAAATTTGAAATATATATATATATATGGGTTTCATTAGTATGAAAGAGAGCCATTTAAAGGCTCTTCGTTGTAGAAAAAGAAGACCTGTAGTGTCTCAGAGTTGAGATGAGTGTTCAGAGAAATGGGTGTTGTTTTGCTGATTAAACAGATAATACTACAGATGGAGTGACTGCTGCTGCTGCTTGCAGGATAATACTTCCCATAAAACTAGTTACCATCTTACACACCCAAAACCTTAGAGGCATCAGTAGGAAGAAAAATTAAGCTCTATATATGCAATTACTTAAGGCAAAAGAAAATGGAAACCAGTAGCATGGATATCCCTTATCTGGGATGTCTTCTCCATTTCTGATTGTCTGCTGCTCTGGGCAGCAGCCCAGCTTGCTTCCTCTAAGACACAAAACTCCAGTAATCTACAAACATGTTGAATTAGCAAGACAAGTGAGTGAGTGCTTGCAATCTCAGAAATCAAGACACTGCTTAAACCAGTAATCTTTAACATACCTATGAAGCAGTCGATTACATGCCCTGGGACTCTGCACTTATCATGTTATGAGAGTGATCTTGAAGTAATCCAAGATAATTTCATACTGCCTGGAACATTCTATACACATGCTATACACTTCTTATGCATATATATTTTATATACAGTAATTTATGTATTGTGTATATATGTATGCACCATATCTATTGTATATATATAAAGTTTTAGAATTTTACTATTTATTTTCTAGATTTTTTATGTTTGCATTTTTGTCCTTGTGCTTAGTAGTTGTATTTAATAATGACAGAATAGTACAAATTGTGTATTTTGTATTAAGCATTTATTTTTCCAGCTTCTGCATTAACTTGCCTATATTAAATTTGAATTTCAGTTGAAGATCATTGCAGTAGAAAAGATTTCCACATAAATTTTAAAATATTCAATATTTTTCAGTAATAATCCCTTTATAGAACAACAAAAGGGGATCTGTTTGGAACCATAAATTGTGTAAATTAGTAGTGCTGTCTCTACATGACACTACATAAAAAGCAAAAACTACTGCACAATAGAGGTCTATTAAAATGTGTAATGTACAAAAAGCTCAAAACCTACCATGTCATGTCTCACAGGTTAACAAAAGTTGAAGACAGAGAAAGACCCTATTATTTCTTCCTTCCTGCCAAAGTGAGATTGTTCCCCGCAGTATAATTTTCTA
>JAOEHX010065765.1:17544-33555 GCA_025448015.1 Bolborhynchus lineola | reverse complement strand
GCAGAGACAGGACACCTGACCCAAACTGACCAAAGAGGTATTCCATACCACAGCACATCATGCCCAGGATGTAAAAAATGGGAGCAGGGACCCAGAAGAGGGAGTTCACTGCTTGGGCTGGGCTGGGTATTGGTTGGCAGGTGGTGAGCAGTTGTATTCTCTTCCCTTCTTGTTTCCTTTGTCATTATCATTATTGGTGGTAGCAGCAGTGGTTTCTGTTATACCTCAGTTACTGGACTGTTGTTATCAAAACCCGTGGGAGTTACATTCATTTGATTCTCCTTCCCATCCTCTCAGGAGCCGGGGGGAAGAAGGAGGAGGGAGGGAGGGAGCGAACTGCATGAGTTGCAGCTGGGCTTAAACCACGACAGATCCCTAGCCAAGTTTAATTCCAACTGGGCCTTAGCTTTCCTAACCTGGCCTCTAGCTTCCCAGACAACATCCCTGTATTCTTCTCAGGCTGCCTGGCCCTGCTTCCACCTTTTATAAGCCTCTTTTTTTCCTTTGAAGGTCACTCAGCAGCTCCTTATCCATCCAAGGAGGTCTCCTGGCCCTCCTGCTGTACTTCCTTCTAGTCTGGATGCAACACTCCTGAGCATGCAGCAGGTGATCCTTGAATATCAACCAAGAATCTTGGGCTCCCCTGCCTTCTAGGGCTATATCCCATGGAATCCTACTGAGCAGCTTTCTGAAGAGGCCAAAGTCCGCTCTCTTGAAGTCCAGGGCAGTGAGCTTGCTGCACGCTCTTCTCACTGTCCTGAGGATCTCGAATTCGACTTCTCTTTCTCTTACTTTCTACTCAAGCTCAACAACTTCTGGTTTTCATGAATATGATTGGGAAATACACAGAAAGTTATGTCATTAAGCTGCTTTTTTCTTCTATTACAAAACAGAAATTGTTGACAGTTCCAAGTTCTCTGTTGCAGATTTATCTTCATATGTTCAAAACACCCAATTCCAAAAAATATATAAATATGATGGACAATTACTAATACATATATCAAAAAGCCTATTAACCCTCTGTATCATGAGCTTTATGTTTGCAGCACAATCCAAAGTTATATAATTGTGAGCCACGTGAAATATTTGGAACAAACATTTTTTATAAACACATCAGTTGGTTATGTCCAAAAGTGACAACCAAAACACATACAAACAAAGCCACGATTTCCAGCTAGCAAAATAAAACACATCTATTATGAGATATGAGAATCACTGTGGATAAAATGATGAGCGAATTTCACATCAAATAGGAAGTAAGTCAGCACAACTAGGGTTCTAAGTGAAAACTTTCAGTAACAGATCCCTCATGAGTCTACACCATTCCTAGGAGAAGGAGTACGCTCCTTCACTCGCAAACGATTGCACATCTAGCTTTTCCATGAATGATGAAATAAATCCTCTATACAGAATATACACAATTTTGCATCTATTGAAATTAAATAAACCCAACAGGTTTATAGGCTTCTAAAAAAGCAACACAGCAGGAAACGTTAATTAGACAATTTACAACATGTTGTCAATGTAATTGTAGAGAATATGTAATGTAAATCAAAAGCTTAAAAAAATCACATTCTTACATTATTCCATGGAAAATAAACATCAAGCATAAACAGAGACAATTTTCATCTTAAATCTGATCACAAATGAACTATAAACCTCTTTAAGTTTCCTAGAAATATATCCATTTAAGCTTTCTTTCTCTGCAGTCATCTCTATACAAGGCAGGCAAAAGGAATGGAGTGGTCTAACATGATACCAGTAAAATTGAAACATACATAAATTAACTTTTCTCATACAAAAGGTGATGGCTGGTGAAAACGCTAACATATGCAGTTCATGAGAGTCACTCAGTTCTATTAGAAGAATATGAACTAATAAATCAAAGCTTGATTACTGGAGCTAGCATATGATACGGCTAAGGATTCCTTCATATGGGGACAATAACTCCTTTAAGTTCAAGGATACTCAAATACATAAAGTTTCTAGATATTGTTTGCATCGTAACCAGTGGTGAATTAAAGTCATTGTTCCAAGACTATTTCTAGAGCTATGAAACACTGAGTTTAACTTCTAGGACAGTGGAAGTCAATCTAAACCCAAACACACGTATTCCTAAACCTTCTAAGGTAACAATAACCATATTCTTACTAGCTCATTGCTTAATATGTTTGATTGAATGCCAGCACTGTTACAGGAACTAATGAACTAATTTTTGCATTGCATGAAACAGAAAAAACTGTCTACGTGAAGTCATTCAGAGAGCAGCAATAATCACTTGCCAAAGATAATGAAAGTTGATGGCAATTGTGGCATACCACGCATCAAAAAAATGAATTGTTAAATATGTTTCAATAGTTCAATTGTTTTAATAAAAAGTATAAAGTGGTTTTATGTATAATTTTTTCCTGACAAAACAACTCTTAAGCATTTTCACACTTTTGTTTAACATCTACATTTCAAATATCATTATCAATGGTCTTGGGACAGGAATACACTAAAGCTGGCATTTGTCAGAGAAGACAGTACACTGGAAATAAGAGAAGCAGCATTCCCTCATCTTTTTCCAGATTTAACCTGTGAGCTGCAGTCCGTTGTTTAACAACCCAGACCTTATTTTCTCCAGCTGCTGAAGAGGAATGATAGTCCTCATTTTTAGTAGCACTTTGAGATACTGGAGTGAAAAGTGAGGCGTAGAAAATGCGCATTTTTCTTAACCTCTCTATGATCTTGTAAGTTACTTGGGAAAAGATAAGAGCCTCTTTTGTACGACAAATATAAACACACAGATGCAGATTTAAGCACACACTATACTGTCATTTCAGATTCAACATGGTACAAGATGAAGTGTTTTATGTCAATTTTTGACCCAATTTTTGCCTCTACTGCTTCTGTCAGAGTTCTTCAATATACATCAGCAGCACTCTATTTTTTAAACATTCTTCTCCTTTCCCTTTTATCCCTGCAGAAAGAAAGGAGATCAAAAAAGAAACCAAAAGGTACCAGGATTTTCCCCTCTTTTTACTAGTATTACAAATGTTGATTTTTGAACTTCTGAGGGGGGAAAAAAAAAAAGTAAATATTTTCATGTTACTTTGATTTTGAGAAATTGATATGCAGATGAATCTCTCAAATATCTCAATGTTCTTAAAATTCTAATATTCTAAAACAGGACTTCTGTATCTCTTCTTCAGTATCAAGTCAAATGGAGGCATCAGTAGAGCAACTCACAAGATAACACTGTGCAAATAAATCAACATTTTACCAAAATATACTTTTGAAATACTGTAACTGAACTGACTGTATTCTAAAATAACAAGTCATATAATCATCTATTACTCTGGCACAGTATTTATTACTTTAGGCGTCACCTAATTTTCAGGTTTTCTATGCATTTTTTTTTTACCGTGGAAAAACATAAGGTGAAAATGGGGATTTTTTTCACTCACATGAAAAAAAAACTGTATTTTGTGAAACAATATAAATAAGAGATAATTGTGCATAGTGGAAAATAATACAGTTCTGTATTCTGTCCACATACAAAATACCAAGATTTTTTTAGTTTGAAAGGTTCATGCATCCACCAATGGTAGAAAAATATTCATGAGGAATTAAATATGCAGACCACAGTTAGAACATACTGAGAAATTTTAACAAATTAACTCAAGGGCAGATGCTTAAACAGAATATAGTCCAAAACCAAACAGCTTGGGCCAGGTCCCTGTTAACTATAACTATTCTAATTACTGAGACAGATGATGTTTCAAATGAATGCAAGCCATTTTGGCGGGGGTACAATTCCTAAATGTTGTATAATTTTATTATGTCTTTTTACATTTACAACAAACAGTGAACACTGAGGAAAATTTTACCAGAAGTAAAGTGTTATGTAAAGTATTCCTATTGCAAAACCCATAGCACATGCCTTGTGATACCATACCTGGAGCACTGTCTCTAGTGCTGGACCAAAGGCAAGGTTATACTCCTCTGTACCCCACTATTTTATTTATTTATTAAATAGCTCTGCATTATCTGACCAAATAAATTACCATAATGAGCAAATGCAACAGCTATATTGTTTTCAACAGGCAAATAGTATAGCCTAGTTTAGAGGGTCAGCTGGGATTCCATGTTGTTCCTCACACAATCATACAGTCCAACTGTCAATAATCACGGAGGGCAGAGTCTATGCCTATGTAATGCCTCCTGTTTTAACAGAAGGTGCAGGATACTTCCTCCTGGTCAGAAACATTATGGATCTCCCATTTCAGTATTGGTGAGTAAAAAGTTTCTCATCTGCAGACACCGTATTGACTGTTTAGACAATCAAAATGAATGTACCTTTTTGACACATGGGAAATACATTCTTCTGTGACAGGCAGGCAGTCATTACAAATTTCACTTACAAATGAATATGTTAAATACAGGTCATAACAGTAGAGTTGATGTTACAACTACACATACATGAGTCTTATGAATGGGCACTAAGTGTCTCTTTACTTAGTGAGGACAGATTGAAGATAACCTTAAATGTTAAACAGCAGCAAGAGGGACAGAGAAACAAAACCACTTTAAGGATCAGCATTTGAAAATACCATGATTTCATTCTGGAATGTCATCTATTAGTCCATTAACTTCAATGGAATCCATTCTTGAGGAAATTAAAATTTCCTGAGATCTTAGAATATCTTGTGTTAGCCCTCTTTTTTTTTCTGAGTTCTAAAGGAATACTCATTTTCAAACTAAGCTTTCTAGAAATGTTTTACAAGCCTTTAAAAAGTATTTTTAATAACAGCAAAGAATTCTATATAGAGCAGGAAAAAAGGAAAGAAAATGACTATTCAGCAAAAAGAATGAATAATGGGCACATTACCAGAAAGCCCACTGCAGGATTTGTAAATGTGTAACTTGGCAAGATTATTCCTTCTGGCTGGAAGTGCTGATGGGCTCCCTCACATTAAGAAGGTACATGGATGGTGAGGTACCTTTCAAAGAATTCTGTACTGATAAAAATCTGCAAGTCAATAAACCACCCTTAAATTTCAAATTCAGTCTTCAATCTTCACATTATCCCCTTTGTGAAACCTCTTGGAGTAGCAGCCAAATGCTTACCTACTTCATCTTATTTCCTATCGGGATTAAGTTGCTTACTCCAATTCTTTATGGTGATTTTCAAGTATTGGCCTGAAGTGGATTCAGTCCCCTTAAAAGTGAATAGATCTGTATATATTAAAATGTAGTAACCACATCACAACCTTCACAAGTTTGATTCAGGTTTCCTACATTATTTGTCTGCATTATAATTTGACATTGCTTTCCCGTTGCACATAATCAACAACTGCCTTATAAACCAGAAATACAAAATACTTCATTATAATTTTGTAGGAAGATTACCAAGGAGGATAATAAGTGTAGCTTATTAAAATTATAGGGATAATCACAGTATGCAAAGGTAAGTAACTCTGTAAATCTGCAAATAAAATATTTGGTGAATTCTGGTATTTTTAGAAGTTACAAATGGAAGGTAAACCAAAATACATTAAAAAGTAAAAACTTTGTGTGTTAACAATCTCTAGCTACTCTTCCTGAACTTTGTGTGTCTTGTATATGCACACACAATTCTTATTGCAAGGAAATAGTTTTATTTTCCTCATAATCTCAACAAATCTTAACTGTTGAGGCAAAAAATTTCCACATATAATACTTCAAAGTGATTTTTCTCAAGAGTGAATGTATTTCAGATTAAATGAATCCTCTTTTCGTAAGAATTAAAAATACACATTTTTCCCCCACATTAGGAACAATTTGACTACTTTGAAAGTCAACAAGAATCTTGTATTCTAATATTTTGGAGATAAAAATAAAATTTTCAAGCAGGATATTTGTATGATGAGTTTTGGCTTTTTCATGAGAAAAAAATCAAAATCTGTAATCAGATGAAAAAGGACTTTCTTACCACAAATAAAAAGGATATGGACTATGCAGGAACTCAAGCAGGAGTTTGGAATAATGCTCTTTGAAACTTTTGAGATCTTCCAACATGTTGCTCTGTATTAAACTCTTGCTTTCTAGTGCCTGTGCTAAGCAGTAAGGCAGTAGTAGAACCTCGTGAGTCTTTCAGGTCATCATGATTCCTCTCTAATTAGATATAATCCCACAAAACAAAATAGTGACTACTTCATTTGTCTACTACAAATAGTACTTTCCTCTTTCACACAATCTTCTTTCCAGACAGGTAAGTCAAAAGACTCTCAAATATGTACACCAGGGATAATACATAATCTTGTAGAAATCTTAACGCATATCCCACTTGACTTTTTTACTATACTGCCTTAAAATTCTATTAATAAGAGATTTTGATTTTCTTGGACTTGCACTAACACGACAGGTTACAACACGGAGTGAAATTTGTACCTTTGAAATGCACAATACTTGGACAAAAATCAAGGCCGGGGTAGCAGATGTTTCCCTCAGATAAGATGGATAGCAGGGTTCCTCTGGAGCGCTGGAGGTATTTTAAAGTGCGTCTATTAATGGTTGCCAAGAAAAATATAAAGAGAGCATTCTCTTGCAGAATAAATTCAGTGCAGTTTACAACTCACTCTCCTGATGCATGCAGAATATTTTGCCCTTCCTCAGCCAGAGCTGAATCAACACAAATAACAGGTAACAGTCACATAAACAGATGGGGTAACACAGAGTGTGTGATAGCATCTAAAGTTGGAGAGTGAGGGGGAAATCTATCCCTTAAAAGGCTTTCCTGAATACCACATTTTATTATGAATGTAATTATTTAATACTGTACAATACCTTTTTGTAAGAGCCATTTATATGAATGTTTCTGAAGTCACAATTTTATTTGATTTTATGCAAAATACATATGCTTGATTTTGTTAAGTTAATGAACTCACTGTAATAGCTGAAGAGCTGCTGTCATTTCATTCAACTTTACTGAATCCAAGTGACATTGCGTTAATCCTGTTATGATGAGGATTTAGTTTTGATTTTTTGCTTATTTGAGTTTGCCTGCTATAGAGGAATGTAAAAATGAACACTAAAAAACTGCTCTTTGCAGTTCTATACTTCTTTTTTGGAAGTGTATTTTAAATAATTACCTTTAATGCATTGCATTTTATAACTTTACACTGTAATTCAATTCAAAGATACCCTGAGGTTTCAGTGTTAAAGCAAACGCTGTCATATCCAGTTGTCCTAAAGAGGGCAGACAGAACTAACTCCTCATAGTAGGACCCTTCCCCAGTATCTCATATTGTGTCAAAGTAAATTCACATGATTAGTCTGTTTAGTGCATTATAGTTATTTAACTCCATCCCATTCAGACTCTTAAACTTCATTCTGACAAACATCAATGCCAACACATTAAGTCATCTTGTGTCCACTGTGAACACTAAGAAGAATCAATTTCTTTTTAAAAAGTGCATTGGTAAAATACTAAAGATAACAAGTCAGAATCTCCTTGGTGTAAACTACAGAGGTCCTCCTGTCCTGCAGCTTTTCTACTGGAGAGCATTTTAATTACTATATGCTTGTTAATGCCAGCAGATTTCAAGATATGATGATTTGATGAAACAGCTGCTTTTACGATTAATGGCAATCAAATTACATATAGTGTGTGCTGGTTTACAATGGGACACTTGTGAAGAAATTGGTGTTTATTCATAAAAAAATCACTCCTTGGGCAGACATTTCATGTCAATTATCATAAATCCAAAATGCTGTGTAGCTTCTCAAAGCATCTTAATCAGTTCACCACAAAACAGAGCAGTAGCGAGTACTTCCATCAAACCAGCCATGTAGAAATCTGTTTCTAAAATTTAGTCAACATTGGCAGCAAGGAAACACTTTTTTAATGCTCAAGTGATATTTCAGCTGAAGTTCATTATCTGTTATGCTTGCTTCCCTTCACTATTTAATGAAGGACTAGCTGAAAAATAAATACTTCATGATTAACTACTTTTTAGCTACTTTTTCTCACAACCACCTAACAGTTTGCACCTAATGAAGCCTAAATTACAAAAGAAAAAAAAGGATTTCACAATGTTACATACACTTCCTGTGAGAAAAAGTCTTTAGGAAAATACTGCTTCATTACCACTTAGGGCAGGCTAGCTTTATTATGTTGCTTTGACATCTGAATAAAAACCCAAACCAACAAAAAACCCCCCAGCCAAACACAAAACCAACCTTTTCAGAAGCAATTCTAATTTATTTTTTCCTAGGATGTTCTCAAGCTTTCTTTAGTTGGGTTAACTTAAATGGAATGGTCAGTTCCAAATATAATGCTTATAAATTATAATATCAACTGAGGACCTATAGGACTAGTGCTATTGTATAGCACTTCAGCACCCAAGTGTATCAAGAAAATGCTTTACTCCGGTATAAAATTATTTTCTGAGAGACCAAAATGATCATGCGAGACCAAGTGGTATCATTTGCATCCTCCTGACTTCTAACAATACAGCAAAGGGGCATTGAAGTCTACCTTTTAGGAAGAAAACCTTAATTTAACTATTAGCAAAGACGTTGGCTTCAGAAAAGCATACAGTTTTGAAGAAAAACCTACCTTCTAAGAGAAAAACATTATATGAGACACATGGAAGATACATATCTGGCCCTCACTATCTAGAATATGTACACTATAAAGAGAAAACACCTTGGGCTGAAATCAGTATCACAGATACACAGTATCTGTGCTCTCCACACATGCCTGATCATGGACAACAAAGAATAAAATCATACATTGATTAAGTTTGTTATAAACATGAGTGATCTTAACTGCCTTCTTCATCTGTAATGTCACTTTAGAGAGATTATTTCTTGTGATGGCACAGTGCAATGTGAGAAATGTAGCTCAAATTACAAACTAGACTACCACAACCCAAGCGATATACATGGAACTGTATTTCCTTAACTCAAATGCAGTGGCTCTGACCAATTAAAGTGTAGACAGTATACAGTTCATAGATTCTCCTCACTCAAGACATGAACCATCAGATTACCAGAACTATCACAAATTATTAATGTGTAAAATGATCTGTTTATGTTTAACCTGCTTATTACCTCAAGTTCTGTGGTGACTGCAGGAAGCACAGAAGCTGGCTTGAAAGCAAGATGAATGAAGTATCTTAATTTCTATCGCCCCAACTCATCTCATTTACACTCAAACAAATGTCCCGTTACTGGTACTATATTTTCAGATGAACAACAACCATCACAACCCTCAACATCTTCACAGACTACAAGCATACCGCTGCACAAATAGTTTGTGGAACCCCCCTGTAATTGCCCCGCTGCCAAACTTCTCAATAGCATATGCAGCACTGGTCAGAGGCAACAGGCTTAAAGATAAGCCCCCCCTCAGTATAACAGTCAGCTGTCCAGGATTATCTTGAGGAGTTAATAAATTGGATGGAGTAACCAAATAATGAGAAATCAAAGCCTGTAGACACATACCTTTTCCAGACATGGTGACAGCCAAACCAGTCAATTGTCCCAGTCTTTGCCAAAGATAATTAGCCCCAGGTTAGCTTGAATGATTTAAGCAGTGCATCTTTGCTAGCCCAGATAATTTTGATTGAAATGGGCTAAGTGAGCCCTGGCAATCCATTCAGCACAGCTGAGAGCATGCTAACCTTCACCAGATGGCAATGGTGAGCAGCTGGGGTTAGAAACAGGATTAAAACCTTTTTCCTTGGCACAGCTGGATGGGGAGGAATGAATCATTTACATCTGAAAGACAGACCACAGCACTTGAATGACAAATCAATACCATGTATATTCCTGATCTGGACATCTAATTGTCAGTCAGCCACTCATTTTGTGCATTCATGAAATAAGATGTCAAATACATCCCAAACTTTTCTCTACTACCCTTCCAGGTATGCCTACAGTGTCAACCAGCATGTCAATTAATCCATGAATTCTTGCATGCCTTAAAAGTCAAGCAGAAAATGTATGCATTTGAGAGAAATTAGTGTTGGTAAATAACATTTACGTTGCTTCCTTCAACAAGGACATGAAATGTAAGCTTTCAAGCATACAGCATTGTGCTTAGAACACTATAATTAAGAACTGTATATTAGAAACAAAATTATTTTTGCGATCTCTTATTAGTTCTCTTTCTTGTGTAACTCAGTTTATATTAGTCTGCTTATTTAACAACTCAATCTCATGGACAATTAAACAATAATCACAGAGGTATACGAATGTCCAACCCAATCAGTTCCACCTTATTAAACTCTTCTTTCATTGTTTTGTTGCATTCTGAATTACACAGTCAACACAGCCTCCTCAGTAGGGCTACGCATCTGAATACAGCTTAGAAACAAAATCTCAAACTTGATAAATTTCATTACCAGATTAACTGCATTCACTCTTTTGAATGTAAAACAAAAGTTGCAGGGCTTTTTCCTCCAAGAACTTCTACAGTCTTTCCTCACTTCGTCTCTGCACTGATTTAAAAATTGCAGCACTAGAGAACTTGAAATCATTTTTGCCACTTCAGATGCTATCAGAGTTTATGGTAAGATACAAACTTACAGTCTTCCTAACATCAGCTACAATGACAAAGTTATTTACTGCACTTTCTGGAGGCACTAATCTTGTTTTCCATATTCCTAGTTAGAACTGGCGACGTTCACTATCTTCCCAACCACCACAGCATGACATGCAAGTCAGTCTGAAAACTGCGTAACAGTAACATAAACATTGATCCTTTCCAAAGGTAACAGCAGACAGAGATTAGAGAAAACAAGTTTTGCTTTCCTTCAGAAAAGCAGTGATTTTTTGTCAGTTCTAAGGCAGACAGGAACACTTTCTTATTACCTATTACATTTTGGCATATCTTCTGAGTTAAGAATCTCAAATCTACATACACATCAGAGAATCTTTGGCCCTCATAAAAAAAAGTCAACCAACCAACCAAAAAACCAGGAAGCGTTAAAGCTGCTGTCTCTTTTCATAATGATTAAAGAGTTTCTCGTTTAAACTAAAATGAAAACTGTGCTTAATCTTCTGATGTTCCGTATTTTGGGCAGAATCACCTGAGTTCCATGAATGAGAACCACTGAGTAAAGTGGTGAATTAATTTTTTTATACCTTATCCTAAATTCTTCTTTTTTTACAGTAGATGAGTGATCTGAAATTTGTCAAAGGAAAGGGATAACTCATATTTTGTTATAGCAGCATACATCAGTGACAGGTCATGCCTTTTTGCAGTAGAGACCTTTAAATGATACTAAATGAAACTATTATATACATACTATATTTCAAGTGAGTGCCAACATTAATGCATTGTTTCGGTAATAACCATGAATCTACTGTGACATATTTGGGCTATTTCTCTGTGCAGTTATAATAAACTTTTGTCCAAGAGCATTTAAGTCTGTAGCACTCATTATCCTTGTTGTGTGACCTAGAAGGGTCCTTGGCAATCAGAATTCTGACATAGAAGTTCACAGTTCAAATCTGCCTTTCAAGTTGTCCCTTGAGACTACTTGTACCGATCCCAAGTCTCTTTTGACAGCTGTGTTGAGGTTTTCTGATTATAAATTCCCATCTTCTAATCTTTTCACTGGAAAGGACAGCTGCAAGTAACAGCAAGTTAATTGCAGCGTATGACACATTCTAATAAATGCTTTAAAAGATTTGCAATCTATGTTTAAAAAAACAATTTGGTGACAATAATTTCAGTGTAAATCTCCAAAAGCTGAAGAGGTCTAAATTGCTCCTAAACACTGCAGAAGGGAGAAAAAAAATCAAGTACATTTTATGGAACACAGGTCTCAGTAACTATCATTGCACGGCAGGGATTTATGCTACACTAGTGAAAATGAAATTGTTCCACACATAACCTGGTAGCCAATACATAGTTCGCTCATGAAAGATCAACTCAAACTGATGATAAGCTAATGTTAGCACATTCCTGTATTTTCTTTTGCTATACAACTGCAGAAGATTGTGATGTTTAAAGCAGAATAGTTTATAATGTGGTACAATAATGCAGAATAACAGAAAAATACTATTGACTATAAGCATAACAAAAGATATGCAAACTAATTGTAGTTATTTGGCACTTGCAATTACTTTCAAGTAAGCTATGACAACTGTAACACAGATCTGTCAGCCACTGTCCTACCTCAAATACAAATACAAATTTGATACATCAAATCTCATAAACTAAGAAAATGCAAGAATAGATCAGTATGTGCATAAAATAAGAATGATGGATACTTTCAGAGAAGATGTCATTCTAATGCCTACATAAGGACCAAACCAACGGCTCACCAAGGAGCTATTAGAAGTCTGACTTGATCCGTAACATACTTTAAAGAATTGACCCCAGTAGTTTATGCTTAAACCATACAACATTTATTTAGTGATAGAGAATCCCTGAAACCTTTGAAAAGTTCTATTCCTCTTTATAGGGTCTTGCTATACCATTTCCTGCTACATTAAAGAACTCACCCTAAAGCTGGAAATGTGCTCCCTAAAGAAGACATAAACTGTCATTGGACCACCTCATAACCTTCATTCTGCTAACTGCATTGAGATCTTCAGTCTCTGTATAAGCATTTTTCAAAACTCAAACAAATCCTTGCCTCTCTTCTGTTAATCTCTTTACAGTTATCCAGCCAGAGATATTTCAGATAGATATTTAAGGAAAGAAGCAAACATGCTAAATAGATTAATGGATTACAATAAAAGTAATTTCTAAACTCATATATGCTAATGATACATTCTCTAAATAATTATCAGCTTTACTGTAGGACTTTAGGTTTCAGGTCTAATATTATACACCTTCAGTTCACACCCATACAGCTCTTCAGAGTTTTCTGGTTTAATGACAAATAGCAAAACACATAATGGACACTGGGTTGCTTACCAATAAGCACAAAAAACATTGATAAGGGTAAACTCTCCATGGCTTAAGAACGCTTCAGTTCTTCAGCAAAATTTATAATTTAAACTAATCTTTGTATTCTCTATAGCATACTTTAAAGTTATTCTGAAACTTCTGATGTCAACATTAATTGATGTTTAGAACCATTATCACCAAAACCAAAAATATACCAAAATCAGTCAGACTTTTCAGGTATCAGTAGGCATCCATGCTTCCTTCTGTGACATAAGCAAGAAACATATACTATTTTTAACTTAAATCTGTGAAGGGAGCCTTTGTTGGAAGCTGAAGTCCTGCTCTTCTATACATCATTGCCCTGAATGTTGAAGTGATGTAAGAGTTAAAACCACTAGCAAGTAAGGGGTCATTTCCTTGTTCTTGTCTCATATGAGGGCCCAGAAAATAAACTCACCAGGCAAGTTGCTGACTTTATAAGTCTCAGGTAGACTCTTTTTAAACTTGCATATGCACTAGACTATACATCATGTTTCAGTCTGACGCTCCTTCTTCTCCTCTTTTATACTGAGTACACTTTAAAAATCAAAAAAAAAAAAAAAACAAAACAACCCGCCCCAAAACACAGCAAGAAAAAACAAAATTCCTCTCCAATTTTGCAATACAAGACAAAAGACATATCGAATAAAGACATCAGGATAGTCATAACCACTCACTGCCCCATGAAATGCTATGAAGTTTAACACTTGGAAGTGAGAAGGATGTACAATAATAGACAGTCCACTCAGAGGATCGCATCCAGCACAGACCCAGTGGCACCATGGTGTCTGCTGTGCTGACACATTTGCAGGATGGAAGAGATGCTGCCCTTGGAGGAGCTTGGTGAATACTTCTACTTCTGCTGTACTAGGAATCACAACGTATCTTGTCAAAGATCTTCAGAAGATACACAAAGCTTTTTCATACTCATTGTGATTCAAATATGCTTTTCATAACCAGTTTCCCTCAGATTTTCAAAAGTACTTTCTACCTGAAACTGTGTGATTTCTCTACTGTGTGATTTAAACAGCAGGGTTTTTTTTTCAAAACCAAAATGTCACTCAAGTTTGCAGAGCTGTAGGTCTCTAATAGAAAACTGAAGTATTTGTATGCATTTATTTAGATTTTAAAATACCTAAAAAGAAGCCTCTCCAAAGATCTAAACACCTCAATATGCCATTAATAATGCTATTAGTCATACCTCCTTTATGTCCCTATGACTTCAAGGGAATAGTGTAAGATAAAAAAAGATTTCAGGACAATAGTGCAGTAACAGAACATCTATAAATTAGTATTTTTATTAGATAATTAGCAACTGGAAAAGTAGCACATGCAAATATCCTAATGGAATAACCCACACTAGCATGTGTTTAAATGGCATTCACAAAATAAACCAAGAGCACTGTAGGCATTAAAGCCCTAAACCTGCATATTTTAGCAAAAGAGAAGAATAAGGCTAATGAGTTAGGTGTATATTCTTCTTATATGCTTATAATAATCCCCTAGCTAGCAAGATTTATTTTTTTTTAAGGTGTTATAAAAATTACCAGAATAAGTATTAGTCAGAGGTATCCCTTCAGTTATATCTTCAAATACCAGCAGGACTAATCCTGAGGTAAAATAGCAAAAGCTTAATGCTATCACATTTAATTTCAAAGGATTTGAACAAGGAAATAATTGCAAATGAATAAATCAGTTCATTTTGAAAGAGAAATTGTATGGAAAAATTGCATTTGTTACAAAAGTTTGTTGTATTTCTTACAAATATCCAGAAATATTTCCATAAAATTATAGACATATTAAAGAAATTTGCCTTGCATCCTAGAGCTTGGTAATTAATAAGTGAGTTGTAGAATGCTACAGATGAGTTTCTTTGTACTGACCTTGAACAAGGAGTCATTGTGAAGTATCATCACTGCCTTTATACCGGTAGTAGTGTAGGAAGACTATGTCCCTCACACTTCATCATGCATCACTGAACTGTAACAAACTCTGACGGGTATAGAGTGTATCTCTAAATATTATGACACTCTGCTAGTGACAGCTGGAAAAGAAAAGCTGGACACAATCACAGTCTTCACATTTACTGAAAAAGATGAGCTGCCATCCATAGCAACCCTATTTGAGAAAACACTAACTAATAAATTCTTAAAATTTTTAGATGTCTCATTTCCTGACATTTTAAAATGCAGAAAAGTACCAGTCACAACTGCAGAGACTTTTACTGTCAGCAATTAGTCGTCGCATCTTATGTACAACATTGTTACAGAAACCACTGCTAAAAGAACAGCCCAAACCCTAAAAATCTGCAGCATTCAATAGCCTTGCTCAAATATAAAACAACTCATAGCAAAAGTCACTCATCAAAGCAATAACATTTGCATAATAATTGTATGTGAGGAATCGAGACTGGAATGTCACCAAAGTATTCCAAGAGTACACTTCCTATGAACTGAGTTTTCTCATTAACTATACAGATTCCTAAATTTCTTTAAATATTAATTTTAATATCGGGAAATTTCATTCAAGGGCTGCACCTTATAGAGATGGCAACTACAGAAAGGAGGACTGCATCTTTCTACTAGTGCTAACTTTAGCTTGCAACTCCTTTTTAGTTATTTTGATGTGTGCATTTAATTTAAAGCATAGTGTGTTGCAAATTCAAGCACTCCATTCAAATATATATGCTTTGAGATGTACAGCTACCAACACTTCTGTAGTTTAACAGGACAGTTCAGCCTTATTTCCTAAAGAAATACTTTACTCTTTGGTCAAAACAACATGAAAATGTTAGACATTATACATTTTCTTACAGCCAAAGAGGTATGTGCTATATGTACGTGTTGAACTTAACATTCTCACATTCTTTTAATAATGGCTTCTTTACGTGCATGGCGAAGCACAGAGCACTTCTTTCATAAACAGCACTGTTTATTTCTAAAAAGGATTATAAGCCACAATTTTATTCAGGAAAGATACGTCACTGCTTTAACTCATTTTTGCAGCACCAGAAACAGCTTGGTTGCTTAATATGATCAATTAGTTCTATGATAACATTAGATTTATTACTTTTACCTCTTGATAAAAAAGCTTAT
>JAOEHX010065765.1:4586-17444 GCA_025448015.1 Bolborhynchus lineola | reverse complement strand
TTGGTTGCTTAATATGATCAATTAGTTCTATGATAACATTAGATTTATTACTTTTACCTCTTGATAAAAAAGCTTATATTGGGGAGCATGTATGTGACAACAGGTATTTCTGTTCCACCTTACCCAAAATGTTTTCCTGTAATTCGTAACTGCATTATACTAAAGATTTTGTGAAAACATTCCATTTGATGCCTCATTCAAGTTTATTTAACTCAGAACTTGCTCCAAAAAAATTCCTTTTGGGACACTTTTCCTTATATTTTGCAAAATGTTTGGGAAAAAGAAAGAGAAAAGAATATAACTGCTTCAATTGTTCCTTTGATTATTATGTATATAAAAGGAGATACATTTCCTGAATGTTCTAATTCTACTTTTTGGCTCGCTTTTTACTCTGAGAAATTGAAGTTAAACACTTCAAACACAAATCTGACTTACTGACCTTGCCAAGAATGGTAAAACATCTCACCTTTGAAGAAAATCAGTTTGATTTTATTAACTTCTGAACATTTCCAGCCAGAACACCAGAAGATGTTGACAGTACATTTCATACAGCTTGGTCTATGCGGTGCTTTTACTTATATCTAGTTAAAGTACTGATCTGTTTTCAGGAAAATAAAAAATTGGATAGTTCATTTGATGTCTTTGGCAAAAAGAATGTGCCAACGCGTATCTATTATGATAGTTTCATCTCAAGTTTCCTGAACGCCTATTTAATTTCACTAATTTTTTTCTCTCCTTTTCCATTTTTCCACTAAGTTTGCCTTACTCCTTGACAAATTAAGAGAGAAGTAATAATAAAGTAACAGAGAGACAAATAAATAAAATGTGCAGTAGAGGTAGCTGACAAACTCAATACCGAATCTTTTCCAAGACCTTCCCTTTTCTTTAAGTTGATAATGCTAAACTTAAAATTCCTAATGCAGGGCTTTCAAAAATGTTTAGGATCCATCAACTTGAACAATCAGAGGCAGCTTAAAGTGAAAGAGAAGCAAAGAGCAGAATGGCAAAACACTGGAGAAGGATAGAAGAAGGAAAAATGTGTAGTACAAAGACCATGCAAGGAAGCAACATGGTTCAGTAGACAGCACTCAGATCTTTACTCAAACTTGCTCACCGTATATGCCATTTCATCTACAGTTTATTACTGTCACACTTCTGCCTTCATCTGCAAAACAGTATGACATCTACCTACTGCTGTAAAGTGCTTTGGGTCTTATGGTTCAGAAGTTTCTAAAGAAATGTTAATTACTGAGTCAACAAATGATGAACTTTATATTAGACAGTTAAAAGAAATTATTTTCAACTGCTTATTTACCTTCTCTATACAGATTACACACTAAACGAGGAAGTTACAAACTTGTTGAGTGAATTCATAATTCAACAAACAGCATTAGAACATCAACAGAGTTAAATACTTTTTAGACTCCATATGATAAATCTACATGCTTGGCTGCTTGGTCTATAACAACGTTCTTAGCAATTAGATGGCCACATTCTCTTTAAGCAGATGGAACAGAGCTTAATGATACTTGAAACTGCCATATTAAACGCATTTTTACAGTGACCACTTTTTTTCCTTCACTTAGTGCAGTGGAAAATAGAGTTTGACAGAGATGACAGGTGATCTGAGGTTCATTTGAAAGCTACAGTTAGTATTGTCTGCTCTTGATTTTTACTTCTGAGTGTTTCTTGCAGACAAGCGGTCTTCGGAGAGGGAAAGATGCTGAGTTCTAAATGAATTTAGCATTCTCTAATGGTAAAGACAAAAATAAGATAGCTTTATTTTCTTCTGAGGTTTCTCAAAAATCCAAAATCTTAAATTGCTTAGACCTAGAAATACTTAACAGTAGCTTTCTGATAATTCCCTTATTTCAATTTTCAGCTTTTACATTGAACAAATATATAATGCTAATTTTCAAGGTATATTTCATACTTTTGGGGGTTGTATTTCACTCAAAGTAGGGAGAAAAACCAACAAGATTTTCCTTTTGTTTAAGTCTGATCATGTATGTGTTAGAAATATTTGATTTCCACACTTAAAATTCAGATCACTAAGCACTGAAACATTCTAAAAGGCAAGATCTGTATGACATTATAGCTACGCTTGGTACTACCCCTATAGTTAATGGTCTGTTAGATACTCTTTTATGTCCCTATTTCAGAGGGTTTATAACTTCAGGACAAAATTCTTTGCAATCTGAAATTAAGCATGTAGGATAGCAGTCCAGAAAGAATTTTATTAGGCGCATAGTCAAACCTTCTCTAAAAGAGATTCTAAATATAGACATCTTTTTGTGCTCTTAGCTAAACGCAAAGATTAAAAAGATTTTTGTTGGCACCTATCTGCAACAATTTTTTTTCACAGTAAAATGATTTTTAATACAAAAACTTAGACATAATAAGAAACATAACATTTTCACTACAAAGAACACAGTATGTATTGATCTTTATTATTACCATTTAATTAAATGTCACTGAAAATATGGACATAAGAGTCTCAAAAGCACTCTAACATCCTGCAAAATGAAACCATGGGCTGCTACAGAATAGGTAGTTTGACTCAAATGACTGTAAATCTCTGTATCAGGCTGAAAAGTGTATTTTTTTAAATGTGTCTGAAATAAGAATTATTTATGAAACATTCTGATCTCTTATCACATAATGCAAGTGTGCACCTCAATGTTTACAGAGTTCAACCTACATAGTCAGCTAGTTATATACCCATAATATCATCATATATTTTAATTGGATGGAACTCAGCGCTACCTAAGGTGATACAGGGGCTGGTCTTCTGAACCAGAAGTTTCAGTGGAACTCAGAATCCCTTTTCTTTTTTGCTTTGTTGCAGTATGATGAGTCTAAAATATATTTGTCAATATTTCGCTGAAGCCTGAGAATGCTCCAAGCCTCTACGAAATACTTTTTTCATCAAAGACACAGAACAACATCTCTGGAAACAATCACAGCAGCTATTACTGTCATCCTCGTGGCTTGGAAGATGGGAGTCATCCAGTGGGAGGACATGAGTTCTCTCAGCACTGCCCACTGACTGATATTGATCACTCTGTCCACTTGGAGCTCTTCATGTCGAAGAGATCTCATTTCTCTTACCTCATAAGCCAGAAAGTTTTGGTTGCACAGTTCACTGCTAGCAATGCTAGGATTACAAGCTCAATTTCAAATTCAGCAGGTCCAAATTTTATTCACTTTAGCCACTTAGAACAAACATTTCTGATTTATGAAATCATACATCAGGCATTTGGATCACAGTACAGATAGTTCCCTTTTCTCCCAGTCAGTCCTCCTACATGGTGCAAGGAAAAACATATTAATGTATATGCAAAAGAAAACCAGGATGTTTGGTTAAATGTGAGTCTAGGAAGTACCAGAGATGCTGACTTGGCAAATATTTTTGTTCACATTGTTAATTTTTAGCTGACAAGCAGCATTAAAACTTGGAGTGGCAAACATTTACAAAGCAGTATTTCTTTGTGTAGGTTTAATGGGTATCCAAAGCTCTGCTCTGACATCTTTTGAAGACCTGAAGGAGAAGGAAATGAATCATGTATCCATTTACACCTCAGAATAATCTGTTAATGGTTTATGCTACTGTATTCTGTACATTTCTTCATTTCTTTCCCTTCCACTTCATTCCATCCTTCTAGTTTGTCTTTCACACAAAAAAACTTAACCTATAGTTCCTTTCTTCCCCACACAAAGATTTTTAAATACTTCCTTGTTAATAAACATACTGTTATGCTCAACTGAACATTGTTTTAAAGTATTTTCAAAGTAGAAAGCACATTTTGAAACTACAAAATTATCCATTTCTACAGATAAATATGGATACGTCTGCATACAACACAAAGGTTTTGGACACAAATGTCTATTCCTGTATCATGAAGTCCCGCCACTCTTAAGCATAGATACAAAAACACCTCATGGCCACAGTTCCGAGAGATAGAGAAGTAGAATCAGAAGAGGAAAGATACACTAATGGATTATTTTTTAGTTCTTCCATAACCCCTAGGCTTTATTACTCGTAAGACTTCCTTAAATCCAAAGGCCTTCTAAACTCTGCCATGCCCATCACATAACCCTGGGTTCCACTCTATACTCACAACACCTCCCTGGGTTAACTCCTTCTCCTCCCTCCTGTGCTCCCGACCACTTCAGCTGAGCAAACAGCACATACTGCAGCCAGTGCGTGGTTGTATTGTGTGGCTGGTGTTAGGGTTATGCTGATGGTTTGGGTAACACATATCCGCCCCTTAACCGGGGGACTGTTCAGGGTACTGAACAGCTAAATGCTCAGCTCTCTTGGCTTTGCCCTCACAAATTTGGGCCTCCTTCCTTTAAGCTGTTGTCAGTTTTCACATGACTTGGTAGAAACTGAGGACTTTTGGACACTGTATCTAAGTAATCGAGTTGCAGTTGGCAACTGGGTTTAGAAATTCTTACTGACAGCCAGCAAACAAAGTATTTGCACAAGTGTATTTTTTCAGGCCACTAAGCTAAAATGTGATATTGGAAGCTGTGGAACTGTTTAAAAGGAAGGAAAATGAGCACGGTTATGAATTGTGGTGGTTTTCAATATTGTGACAATGAAACTAAGTGCCAGCTTTCTCTCTTTGTATCGCATTCAAAACTGCTCAGCTGAGAAGCGAACTTAGCAGTGAATGGCAAGCTGCTATAATAGAAGCCTCACACTGTGCAAAAACTGTTGTTACTTTTTTGATGTTTCAGTTGTCTATCCAAATAAAATCATCCGGTGTGAATGTGCATGCAGAAGCATATGGTATGTAAATAAATAGCAGGAGGCTTATGCTGAACAAACTTCTACTTTCTCTCTTCTAACCTTTCTTCCTTCCTTTCCAAGTTGACCTTAAACATACTTGGAAGGAAAACCTGTTTCTGAACTACATGATTATACATGATAAGAAACAATTAATCCTAGTCCAGTGAAGTCAAGTTCTCCATTGTTTTTATGAGTGATAGTTAACCTAAATAATACTTCCAGCCTTCTCAGCTCTCTCTATGTTTTTCCTAGGATGTAGATGACAGGAATGTATTTAACTTGAATGAGGAGAGACAAAAGAAAGCAAAGAGCACTGCAGATTGTAACAACTCTCAGAGTGCCCTTTCTTTGCTGTGCCCTCCTGATTGCCAGCAGTCAGGGAGAAATTTAGTCTCAGAGAATTTTTTCTCATCTACCCACCTGAGTGGCGGGCAGGAAACTGTACAGAACTGCAAAGCCCTCTTAACTCTTTTCAGTCAGCTGAAGGAGCACAAAGAGCTAAAACAGAGATTCACCTCCTCTTCTGTGATCATTCTTCTCTGTACAAAGACCATAAGTGATCCCAGTTCAGCAAAGCATAACCATATCTTTATTTGCATGCTTAAGTTCCAATAAAAGCCATGCGTGGACTAGAGTTACTGAGAAAGGTTATTCCTGTCCTTCATATGCCACAAATTATTAGTGCAGAAGCAAGCTTAGCAGTGATATGGCTGAGATGATTCTGACAGAGCTGAGATCTGTATTTGACTGCCTACTAGACTGTACCTTTGAGGAAATTTATTCTATTACTATTTACATTAGGCAGTATGGTGGCTGTAATCCATGTCAGCTAGAAGTACCTTAAAAGTGATGCCTAACATTTCATGTATGGTATTGATCAAAATGTTCAAAAATGCTACATGTTCAAAAGCTTTACAGGCTGGAATTTAAGTAAAACATCATTTTCTATGTTATCTAAATGCCAAATCTGGGCAGGGTAAGAACAACTTCATTTTGCCACTCTAAGGACGAGAAGGTCAACGCCAAATTAGCTTCTCGCTTCCTGTCCTTTAAAAAAAAGAAGGAAAAATCTGTGCTGGGATGGACAGCTGCAGGTGTCCTCAGAGAGTCAAGCCACTGACACAGAGTCTGGTACCGAATCTACTGATAGCTGTCCCATATACCCTCACCTCTCATTTGGCGAAGGGTATCCCCAGGCTTCCCAACGCTCTATGCAGCACTAAGCAAGCACCAAGTACACTAAGCAGCAGAAATTTTGGCATGCAGATGATAGCTTATATATAGACCTTTATGCTAAAGATGTTTCAAGTCAATTTCTCACAAATTATTTAGCTTTCTGAATCATTCAAAATTTAACTTTGGGGTATATAATTTAAAATGATTCTTTCTTGTCAAGAACATACTATACCTGTGTCAAATAGTCCTCTTAATATATGCTCACTAGCCCATTAGATTATTCTTTTAAAAAAGGAAGATGTTTTGCTTTTCTCAGTATTTATCCTTTCCTATAAGCCCACATATAGATAAAAAACCTCCAAACCTAGTAATATAACTGATCACATGTGGTTTCTTTAGGCTTACTTTAGAAATGAAAATGGGTATATCACCTATGCAATCATCATAGAATAGTTGAAAGAACAATTGATGGTACAGCTCATCCAAGTAATACAGACATGCTGGATTTAGCTTTGAAGTTAAAAAACAAATTTTTCAGAACACTACAGGTCAGCAGTATGGAAATTAAGTGAGCTGAAACAGATAGCTGGTATTTAGGTAAATATTTTGGTGGCTATCCTTAATGAACATTACAAGGCTGAGTCTGTATGGTTTGAAGACTTTGATTAACACACCTAAATTAGCATACCAAACTCACATTGCACATGATTTGAGAAGTAAAAAGACACAGGTAAGGCTACAACAATATTCTGCACGAAGGAAGGTTTCACTTCCATTCACTAACTTACTAATAACTTGGAGGGTCAGAACTGGAAAAATTGTATCAGGAGACAAATATGAATACCAATACTAATACTAATAGTTCAACACTTTAATGAACTACCAACTCACGCTGACATGTCCTTTTCTAGATGTGCTACTAATAATATGTGGTCTTAGCTGGCCACAGAGAACAGTGCTTAATTACAGCATTGCTCTTCCTTGTCTGAGCCACCTGAGAATGCACACACATGCATTCAAGCATCAAAAACCAAGGCAGTTCTTCATCCACTCAAGCATCTCAATACAAGCAATACACTTCAAGATAACTGTGTTCTACATTAATTACATGAATTAGAAATCTACCACCAAATTACTGAAACAATTCAATGTATGCTAAACAAGATGAATCAGCCCACAGAAAATGTGAATCATAAATATCACCTCTGGAAAAACGTTGACTAATTTAATGTTTCTACTCAAGCCAGAAAAGATCCTGCTTAGGTTTACATCTTGGTGATTCATTTTGTGGAAGGAAAAATAATTGATTTTGCTCTTTCACAGAAATGCAGGATGTGCACTGTCATCAGTATGTCAACAATTTACATTTGTTTTACTGCACAAAGGAGTTTCAAATCCATTTCAAAGGCTGCACATTTGAAAAGCAGCCAGCTGGCTATGCAGAACTTTCAATAGGGTTGCCTTTTGGTTACCAAGCAAGTAGATAGAAACTCAACATAGAGGGAATTTACAGCAGTTAATTAGCAAATGCCATTGTCCTGATAATCAAAAAACAGTTAGATACCACTTTCCATAACAGACCCTCTTCACAATACTTCTTCCATAAAACGTCTACATATTTTTGTCCCTTTTCAACATATGTGTTTGTTGGAAGTCTACCTTTCAGATGGGTATCTAAATGTGTCACAATAGGAAACATAAGACAACAAAATGCTTATTTTCTTTCAAACGCTGTAATAAGGCATTTGATAAAGCCTCGCAAAAGTCTCAGAGACATGTTTTATTCTGCAAGACATGCTTAAAGTAAGTGAAACTTCATGAAAAGTAAATAATTCAGTCTGTAATCAGTAGACTCATGTTAGCACAGGGCTACACCAGAACTAAGATGTCCAACCCAATAAGATGTCCAATGTCATGTTAAACTGTGCTTGTCTAAAACAGGAACGTATGCCAGACTCTTCACTAATCTGTCTTTTCTAGACTCAAAAACTATCCAAGAGTCAAGACTGAAGCATTTTTTCTGAGGCAGATCTAACAATGAGAGTTAGATTTTATTGTGCTCCTTTTTTATTGTTATTTTTAATGCTGTGTCCAATAATCCTGTATAATTTTTTACCCTGCCTGCTTCACTCTCTATTTTCTCTTGCATTATCTACCCAGCTTGTTTCTTCCTTATGTTTCTTTTAAAGCATAAGATATAAGATTTAACCTTTCACTCTGGCCAAATGACAATGGAGGAACTAAGTCAATAGTAATAATAACAAACAGGGCAAAAGAACAGGAGGTTTCCAAGGCATGCAGGATTTCAAATTGTATTCAAAGGAATACAATTAAATGTAATCAGATGAAGCTAACACCAAATTAATATTATGCAGTATAAATATTATTAATAATTTATCAATCTATTATTGCAAAATGAAAATGCAACATAGAAACCTTATCACATATGAACCTTTTTATACAAATCAGGTTTAGTAAGCTTGACTACTCTTCTCATTGCATCCAAAATCCATGAAATTTTAAAAGAAATTTAGCAAATTGTAATTTCTCTAGAAAAAAAAAGTGGAATGGAAATAAGAAATCAACACAGTTTAGCAGCCAAACAATTTTGTAACAGTAGAAAAATGAACATGTGGGCACACATACATCTGTACATACAGTTGTACACAAGTTGCTTGGAAAATGGCATGCCCTGTGTAAAATAAGTATTTATGTGAAGCCTTGCTTAGGTTCTAGGCTACAGTTCACATTCGCAACTCTTATCGCTACTAGTAAATGCAAATGTATGCAAGCTGGTAAGAATACAAAGCGACAAAAAAGCAATGTTAAAACCAGAAGTTACCCATATACTTACTGATTTAGGATTACTTAAAAATTTAAGTTATTAAATGAATGGGTGTTTTCAAGATATATTAAAAATAGGAACATGCCAAATCCTGTGAGGTGATGCATGATTAGCCCTGAATTTAAAGGTGAGGAATAAACTGTAAAAGTTAAGATTAAGGAAAAAAGAAAACTAGATTTGTCACAAAAAAAAATTCTATTTGGCTCTCTTAAAAGTATATTGATGTATAATGTGTCACAGAATTTTTACTCTAAGTAAAATGACAACATTTTAAATGTTCTTAATGGGATCTCAGCCAGAATGCTTCATAAAACAGAAAGAAGCACATTTGATTTTAGAAGCTGAAGAAATTTCAGAAGAATTGATTTTTTTATATTTGCAGTAATCTAGCCATGTTTCACCATCAACAGATTAGCCAACATATAAAATCAATCTCTAATTCCATGACAGGGAAAGAATTCTTTGTTGCTTGCCTGATTGCTGTAGAAACACTACTACTAAGGTTGTAGGAATATAGCATGTACTGCAGCAAAGAAAATGCTGTTAAAAATAGATCATTTCTATTCTTTTGCTAGCACGGTGTTACTAAACTATGACATCATTTTGCACTTTACATGGAGTTGCTAGGAGAATATGTTAAAAATAAAGAAACATAAGCATTAAGAAGGAAAAATTCAAACTGAGGACAAATAGCAAAGGTCAGCATGAAAACAGGCTGAACCTTGGAGATCTAGTGTTAGAAAAGTGAGATGGAAGAAAACATTCAGGGAAAGCACAGGCCTGATTGTGACCACGATAAGCACCGAGAGGCTCTGATGATACAAGCTTGTTTAACACGAAGAACAGAAGTGCAATTCATATGCCTGAATAAGCCAGCTAATCTTGTTAGGATATGCATTCATGTAAAATTAGTCTCTGCATCTCTATCTGAAAGAAGCACTTAGACCTTTTTAATTTTTATAGCCTATGGCAGTAAACGATTGTAATCATTTAACAATCACACTCTTTGCAGTTCAGATCTGGTCTTAAGGCTGTTGCAGTCCACACTTCCAACCCAACAATGGCCAAACTGAACTCATTTGTTTTGACTCCCTATGCGTTATGTTTTGCATTATTGGAATACATTTCTCTGTTAAAGCTTCCTGACAGAGATCTAACACATACACGCTGTGTCAGCTACAATTCTGTCCATCGCATTAAAAAAGCTGATAAACTGTGGCAACGTGGAAAGCCTGCTGCCTGAAGTCGCAACATGATCACATAATTATTGACCACGTTCTCTTGACCTTTCTATTGCTAGTTCAGGGCCTTGTCTTATGATTATTCAATGATTCAGTTATAAAAGACTTCAGAGCAAATTACACATTTTAAATAAAAACATTTATTCAAGAGCAGAGCGTGTCACAGTAACTTAAAATAAAATCTGACTGGGGAATCTAAGTGTTTATTATCACAGTAGCTACACTGCTGGGCTTTTGAAGATTATCGGGCCCATGAGATTTTAGTAATAGGATGGCAAAAAAGTAAGTAGCTGAGTAAGCAAAATCTACCTTAAGCTTTCAGAGAAACTTAAAAGTAATCATAATGAAACAAACTAAAACCTTGCAAATTTTTATTAAACTAGGTTACTTTGCATGCTTGCAAGATACAAAGTGAATTATACCCTCCATTACAACAAAGAAAATTATTCCCTAACAGGAATAAAGCAAACTATAAACAGAAATCTCTATTACTGCAAGTCTTGTAAGTGTTTTTCTATATACTCACACTGATATTAACATATAATTAGGATATGCAGGTTAATGTTGATACTAATTTAAAGGAGCAGGTTAATATAATGTAAAGTCTCACTAATATTTCAAGGGGATAAATTTTTTTATACTGACATACAATCTCTTTATTAAAAAACAAATGGAGCATCAGAGAGGTGACTCTCATAGCACTGACCCCAGTGGAAACCCAGGACAATCTGTGTCCACAGAAATCGATGAAAGGTTTCCTACAGTGAATCGGTGATAGAGGTCAATATTAAACACAACAGAAATATATGAATTGTTCACTGAGTATCTATACTTCCTTCATCTACCCCCACTGCACTGAACCGTGCTTCCTTATCCTCTACCCACTTGAGTAGGTGGATATGAAGCATATTTGTCAACCTGTGCCAATACCATTTGACTATTATCTTAAAGATACCGTCAGAGTAACACAAATTTAACCTTTCTTAAACCCAAACAAAGCACCACAGCTACATTTTCCATGTGCAACAATTCCATCTGGTTGTTCTCTTCAGTCTGCTCTTGAACTTTTGACTCTTTTCCACTATTTGTTGAGGAAAATTATAGCAAAAGTAAAATTGCTGCAGTGAAAGAGGAAGAGAATAAAACTGAAGCTCCAAACATTTAGGAAAATCTGACTGCATGGCAAATGGATGTATGATCAATAACAGAGAGGGAAGGAGAAACACATTATACAAACACATTGAGAAATATTCCAGATGTCAGCAACACTAAGCCTCAGACGTCAGATAACAAATGCAAGAATACACTCGTGCTTTGATGTTCAGCTCTACTTTGGGCTGAAGGTTGTTACTATTCTCTTTTTAGCAAATATTTGCTAATACAAATTTGAATACTGTGGGTTTTCCTATGGTATTTTGCTAGTGACACAGAAAGTTAGTCGAGTTAAAATTGGATCTTTTCTCATAAATATTAATTCCTGAATGTAAAATTGAGTTGAATGTGGCATAATTTCATATTTTCATGCTTCATATTACAAAAATATATATTATTTACAAGGCTTGGATTTTATTTTAGAAATCTCTTTCAGTTTTTTTCTTGTGTAGGTTATAATGTGTTTTATCTACAAAAATAATCTATAGGATCATCATTATAATGTCTTATGGAAGCAAAATTCAATAGATCATAGAGTCAAAAAGGTTTCATAGAAAAAGCAAAACTCTTAAATCAGATAGATGACTATTAAAAAGGAAAAGGTGAAATTAATGACAAGCACTGCACAATATTTTCACAATAGAGAGTGATGAATATACATACAACTTAAATGTCTCCAAAATATATTATGCCAGTTTACTCAGCAGTTTGATTTCATTCCAGATTCTTTCTGATCTTTCAGGAAAATAAGGGATGTCCCAGCAGAATAAGCAAGAGGATGTCCTAGAACCTTGATGTATGCAGGGAAATCACAGCACCAAGTTAAACTATCTGTGATGGCTTTGATGCTGACAATGCCTTTCAGCAAAGGACTACATCGAGACCACCAAGGAAATGCATGCTAAGACCAATGCACAGCATTTGAAGCCCCAAAGTAAACCACACTATAACGTCTCTAATATGATGAGATGAAATTTTTAGTATGCATTTGCATTATAAACAGATTAAGAATGTTTGTTTATACTAATGGAAAGTACCTTGATTAAAACAAAAAAGATTCTACCCAACTCCAAGTCCTCTTTACTTCCTGCAAGTGAAAAACCTATAAGCACTTAAGTCATTGCTATGCATGCTATGAGGCAGACTTTAAAAAACTCTAAACAAGGTTTTTCACTTACAGGAATATTTATTCTACCAAAAGCCACAATATCCTGTATGATCAAGGTCCTGCTGTGTGGACAAAATAAAAGGTGGGGCACATAAATTACACCAGAGCAGAACTAATGAAGCTTTGATTCCTTTTGATTTGTGGGTTTATCCCCTGACTCTTCCTTCACACGAGGATTTGATTCCCTGGGGTTCTCTTTGTCAGTCCTGCTATGCTTTAGGACCAGTTATTGCATCTATGCAGAGAGCACTTTGTTGGTTACTGAAAACCCCAACACATGTAGGTGTGCTGGTCCCCCTCTCAGTGAGAGAAATAGGACAGGTCTCTGTCCTCTAACCATCCACTTATTTGCCTGACATTTTTTGATGTTATGTTTGTGACTTCTCTTTGGTTTTGTCTTGTAGGTGTGACATTGACCACTGGATTACAAATGTTGGGAGAATACAGAAGACAGAAAGATCACACAGTCTCTATTTCC
>JAOEHX010065763.1:35524-40524 GCA_025448015.1 Bolborhynchus lineola | reverse complement strand
GAGATGGCTTGGGCTCCGAGGGTCGCATGTGCAAGTGGGTCATCATTGCTTGAAGACGTTCGCGTTCCTTAGAAAGCTGTTAAGAAAGAGTGAGCTCAGAAGCATTTTAGAAATGACTGATACAGCTATTTTACTGCAGTGATACATCTTATCATTGAACTTGTCTCAGTGTAATGATTCCTGCATATAAAAGTCTGTATCAGGAGAAACGTAAGGGAGGAAATGCAACTTTGGCATGGAAAGAAAGAAGAAAAAATATAAAAAAAATCCAAAAAAACTTTTATAGCCTTTCATATGTTAAAAGGTCAGGGAAAACAAATAACACTTCATCTTTTTGTCAATAAGAGAATTGAGGTCACAGTTGCCTCGACAGTAACAAGTTACTAAGACCATAAATTAGAAGGCCCATAGTGTCTCTTTAAAGTCCTGTGGACACTGTTAGCAATGGACTAGTGCCAACAGCTGTGAAGGGGTGAAGGGTCCTCAAAGCACAGTGCCTGCCAGGATTGTCTACACACTTCATCCTTTCCCACGGAGGTCCAGTTAGTGCCCCCTGCAATCTGCCATCATCAATCTAATTCAATAGAATGACAGAGTCCAGGCAGTGTGAAACACTGAACTCTGCCACTGAGTCGGCATCGACACTGCGCTGGGTCTCATTACAACTGATGGACCTTACTTCACTAGCAGTCAGACAAAGCAAAAAATGGCATAATTGGTCACACTACAAGCAAAACCTTCACTTGGACTGTTACGTTACAGCCTAGCCTTTGTAAACAGTAAACAGTTCGCAAGCAGTCTTTCAACTGCCTTTAGAAAACATTACGTTACGGAAAACTGCACTTTTCCTAAGCAACTGACACCATCTTCTGCTCATATGCTACCTAAATATTTGTAGTTTAAGACTCAAATTACCAAATTTAAAAAAAAAAAAAAAAAAAAAAAAAAAAAAAGATAGTGGATGAAGTGTTTGAAATATGTAACTTGTTAATAAAAATATCAGAACATAAAAGAGGAAAATGTATCTTACAACATGAAAAGAGTAATCTGTTTTTTTTTTTTTTTTTTTTCTCCCCAGTAAGCTAGGTTGCAAGAAGAAATGGTCAGAATGGTATTCCACTGATACGGCTCTGGATACCTACAACATGATTAGATTACAACATTAATTGTAACGAGAATCACTTGGTTCTTAATGCTGCCATTTTTCAGACAGTTCTTTAGTACTTCCTTGCTTTAATTCAGCTTAAGAGTTACACCTGTAGACCAAGACTGGACTAAGGAAAAGAATTTGTGATTAATTTTAAGAGTAAACTACCTGCAGATATTCTGGGTACACTGACAATAATTTGGTCAGTGTATCTTTAATTGAAGAACATCTGAGGCAGAGGGTGGGAAAAAGGTTTCTTCTTGGCTTCATATTATTATGTGTGACACTTTAGAGACATGTAATTTGCCATGACATAAATTCCTAACAAACAAGTTAAGCTAACACTATCCTGTGAATCTTACAGAAGAAACTGCAGCTTTTCCTGGTTTTACAAAATTTTATTTTCAGGTAAATGACAATAAATTACATTACTGTACACTCTTCTTACTGCTTTGGGTTTCCAGTACAAAAATACAGAAGACCCAAACAGTTTGCCTTGGCTAAAACAAGAACAAGTATTCTTACAAGCATGAGAAAGAGACAATGTGCTAAAAAGGCAAGAAACCTGAAAGGCTTTTATCCTTTCTCCACCTATGGCAACAAAATCTCAGTCCCTCTCTGTGTCCCTTGTGCTCCTCTGAAGAGCCCTAGGAGGGGACTGGACTCCTGAGAAATGCCCTCCTCTGACTCCTGCACAGGTGAGAGGGGACAGCACAGTGGAAGTGCTCCCCACAGTCATTCTGTACTGCCGAGGTTTGTGGCCAGCCTCGGTAGCCTGGTAAGCACAGCTTCAATGCTGCGAGGCCCTGGGTGTACACTTGCTTAAACCGGAGGGAGGATTCACATAGATGCAGTGACCTCTAATGGCAAGAGCCTGAACAGGGAGCTTGAGTCCTGTGGTTCCAGATTGTGGACTCCCTGGAGACCTCCCTGAGTGCGTCTGGCATTACACTTTCTGCTTACAGAAAAATGCCCGCCATCAGCCTAGGAGTGATTTTGGGTGGAGATACACTCTGCTACTCCTTTGTCCTGCAGAATGGCATAGGAAAACGTTGGATCAGAAGGGGAAGAAGGAAGAGGGGTCCTGACCCAGCGTTTCAAGAACTGAAGCTGGCTTGGATCCAGTCTCTGTTCCAGGGGCTTCATTTTCCATTCACAGTGAATGGCATTAGGGTCTTAGTTCAAGCAAAATACTGTAGACAATGCTAATGTTAGATAATTATTGCATAATTTATAATGTGAAAAAACTTAAAGTAAAAATACCCCACTTGTTCATGAGTATCAACAAATTTGATGTGAGAAAAATGTAACTTTAAACTCGAAACACCAAAGCAAGTGTTTTCAATTTAGTTTAGGTTAATAGTAAATAAGTAAGGAGATAATACATCCATGTTACAAACCTGTATTTCTAACTGTTGAACCACTTGCATTTGCACCCGACACTGAGCAGTGCTTCTGTCATCCAATGCATGTTCATTGTTAAGGTGCCTGGAGAAGAAAGAGAACACTAGTAAGGCAGTGTTAAGATAAGGAAAATTTCTTTGTGAGTCCATTTTTTCTCTCCTGTGCATATGGCTTAAATTAGTTTCAATGGCAGTTATGCAAAAAGAGCCAGTCAGAGCATGCCTTACACACAACAATGCAAAATAAGAAAACTGCTTATTTTATTTAGTTCTACAGATTTTGTCAGTGATGACTGCCAGATACCCAGTTCCTGTCTTCCAGGTCACATGCCATCTAAAGGCCAATATAACTGGTTATCAATATTTTGTAGAGCAACTGAACCGACTTCCACTCCCTGTTGCTGGTGCAGATGAACAGAAAATCACCTTACAAACGATTCTTCAAAAGATCTAATTGCTTTTAGGCTGCTTGAACTACTTTTTACGTGAATTATGTAGACTTTGTTAAAGATTTCTCTGTCTGCTCTTTAATCATTAAACAAAAGCAATCAGAAAACATCCATTCCCCCTTCCCCAAAATAGAGCTGCAGGGTAACATTGCTGCCTCTGAAGATGACAGCAATGATCAGGCTCCACAAGCTGAGGAAGGGTGTGCAAGGTTAAGGCAGGGGAAGGAACAGCTACACACCTTAATCACACAGCAAGTTTCCTGAGAAGGGTTCAGGCTACACATGCCAGTTTAGGAAAACAAAACTAGACTCTGCAACAGCGCAAGAGGACTTCAGTGAGTGGCTGTCTGTAACTGAAGTACAGCCCAGATCCGAGTGGCTGTCCCCTGTATGTTTCAATTGATTACAACTTGTCAAAGCTCATGTAATACTGGTTGATTTTTTTTTTTTTTTTTTTTTTTTTTGAAGGACAGTGGTTTCAGTTTATTCTCTCTCTCTTCCAGGATCAAAGAAGTCCCTTTTGGAGCTTTACCAGTGGGTTTGCTGCTCCAGTGAGAAGAAAACATAAGGATCAGGCTAAAGAAGAAAGGGAGCAGAGGAGTTTTGCCTTTGAATGTGGATTTACCGGCTATTTCCACAGGAGGGGTGAGCTTTGCAAGGACTACAGTTGTAGCTGGTCTCACAGTTACAGGAACTATGTTATCTACACCACAGAGGAAAGAGATCTTTTTTTTTAAGTGTGTGCTCTGTTAAAATAATTCTTTAATGTTTTCACTCAACTGGTGACAAAATTGGCAAAAAAAGGACTGGAGGAAGATTTTACCTGTGCATCATCACCATTATCACCAGTACACCACTGAGTTTCCACATGCATGTATGCTCACCTATGTGTGCACTCAGGTATATATGCATAACATATGGCAGTCAGCAATGGTATAGTGATATGGATATAGAAGATCTGGCCCTAGTTTGAGGTTACTGCCTACTCATGATTATTTATTAGTTATTACAACACCGTATGTTTGCATTACACCTTACAAAATAGATACAGACATAGTCCTTGCCCTGAGGAACTTAAAATATAACAGCAGTACGCAGTGTGGGAGAAGAAAGTCCAGTATAATGTAATTTTGATATGATTACATGGTAACTTGGGAGAATGTTGCATGTTTCTTGAGAGTTAACACAGTAATCTTCAGAAACTCGTATGAGATATACACATCTCTTATGCCATAATTTCACGTCACATGGTTACTTTTGCTGTGCATTTTAGAGAAAAGCAATTTTATGAAAGCATAAAGAGTTTAAAAATTGTTTTAAGAGTTATTTTTTTCTGATCTTTTTTGCCTGTGAAGTAGGCTTGCTTTATTTATCATGCATGTACGGGCAATGTAGTGAAAGAAAAACTAGGTCTAATGCATTTTTAAAAACCTCTAAAATAACTTTTCTCTGTTTAAAGTTGCTTCAGTTTTAGGGTTCAATATGCTGCAGTCTGCCAAGACAGATGAGTACATTCTTTCCTTCAGAAGGCTGGGAAGAATTCCAAAGTTGTTTTTTTTTTTTTTTTTTTGTTCCTTGTCATGCCTTGTAAGTTATGTACACGTTGTGCTGGTCAATTTTCATACTTCATTTGCATATTCCATATCTTTTCTCTTGTCTGCATCCTTCACCAACCCCATGTTAACTTGATTTATAATTAAGAAAAACAGGTGGGTTTGTTTTGTTTTGTTTTTGTTTTTTTTCCTAAGGGGAGATAATATCTTAGAGGACTGGAAAGTGTTCCTGAAGAGCTGGGACACCGGCTTGTAAGTGTAGACACATGCAGTTTATTTCATTATTTTGCTGTTTGTTTAGTTGTTGAAAGAAACAGGATTTTCTCTTGATTATATTTGCAACGTATTAGGAAGTCAGGAGGCACATTATGAACTACACGTAGCATTATAAAACAGAGGGGAATGAATGCATTATGGATAACTGAACAATATAAACAGTACTGCATGT
>JAOEHX010065763.1:20524-33024 GCA_025448015.1 Bolborhynchus lineola | reverse complement strand
GCACAATAAAGATTACTCTCAATTTGTCTAACGTGTATTTTTTCTTTCTTCCAGGTGTAAATTTACTTGTTAACTTCCCGTGCATCTTGCAAATTATCAATTCAATTTTAACCATGAGAATTTCACTCTCACTTGCAACCTTTCAAAAGATGAAGTGAGATCAGACTGAAATCCAAGTGTGTCAGGGATTGTTTTAACAAAATGTTTCACTTGCATATCAGTGGTGTTTGATTTATTTTGCATCAAGCTTTTTATGTTTAAACACTGACAGGAGTTTAAATACAAAATGTTAGCTGTCACTATTCATTTATCTGATTATGTCAGATGCCTTAGTTTTGAGAGATGGTGGCACTGTCACCAAAAGAAACAACATTTTGACAAGTTCAAAGAAGATTCTTGAGGTCATAATTTTACAGCCACATCACCTAGTCAAAGACACACACACAAAATTGGACAATGCACACTAAGTAAGAAAGAACATAATGCTGTATGTTACTTTGTAGCTGAAAGGTGTGTGTGGGAGGAGCCCCAATCCACAGCAAAGCTCATATGGCACTAATTATATTTCATTAAGTTATTTCTTTCTATGTTTTTGGTTTTGTCATCCTGTCTCTGATGCCTCGTCACTGTTCTTTGTAGGCTTTTAAACGTGCTCTCTTGCCCCAGAAATAAACACAAGCTGTTGGAAAGCTGTCTTATCTTCTCTAGTATGAGGGCTTTTTTTCCCCTTGTCTCTATAGATGAAAACATGACCCGTCTTTGTAGTGTAGCTTGTGTTATGTTTGCTGGCATCTGCTGCATGCAGGTTAAAGAACACTTGTCTGCTGGCTGGAATGTTTTATTGTAAACCTTTTGGTTTAAGCTCTAAAAGTCAAAACCTTCTTAGTCAAACTGACTTAGGACCAATGGAATGATAATTAATTTTGCAGACAAAATACACTGAAGTTTTGTCATATGTTATTGTGTTCTGAATTTGAAAAGCCATCATGAAGAACTGCTATTAAATGCTTTGAGTGATCTACCGGGTCCCTCACTTAGAGACCAGCAAAATGGTTAGCTTCTGTCAACACCTGTTTTGCAGCGAATTTCTGAATTTTCCTAAGCATTTTTGGCACTCTTCTAATCGTTTTAGTGCCTGGCATTTTCTTTAGATCTCGTCATCTTCTTTCTAGCAATGTCATGACTTTTCCTGATCTGTCTTTACATTTTTAAGTTTTTCTTAAGCCAAAAGCTGTTGTTTTTACTGAATAGTCAAAACTGATCCTGCACGCATGAGCAACTGTAATCTAACACCATTTTGCTAAGATAGAAAATTGTTCCATAAAATATAAACCGTGGGTTTGTGTTTAGAATTGAAGGCTATCAAAGGAAAGACACAAGATTAGGTTTTTCTATATGTACAGAAATATATTATGGAGAAGATTGACTATACTTTCTTGAAACCAATGCATATGCTTCCAAATAAGAACCTGATACACAGCACTGAATGTATAACTGCTTTAGCTACTCAGAGTATCTCAAAAGAATTCTAGCTAATTAGAGTGTTCTCAAATTAACTGTAAAATGAAAACAATTCAAACTGGATAAACAAAAATGATGGTGAAAATGGCTTTCGAGACTTTAAGTCATTTATTGAAAGTTATTTGTCACTTCACCCTAAATCCTTTCCATTAGTAGGAAAGTGAATCCAAGCTTGTGTTTTCTGTCTTAATCCTCCTCGTCAGATGCTCTGCACAGTATCTCTTTTTTTCTTGTTTTTAATCAAACCACTAGGTAAACCATTTTCTGAGCACAAGGAGTTGGAGTTCACTTCATAAACCAGGCACCCTTCAAAGTTGTCATAAGCATATTACAGAAATACACACAACTAGACTGAGGTAGTGTACCTTATTAATATTTCATTTTGGTACAGTATACTTGCATTAACTCTCTTAACACAGGTATCACACTGTTTCAAGTCAGAGAACCTAAAACATCATAACAAAGATTAGACTAAGAGCAAAGCCTCGAAAACTACAGCCGTTAGTCCTGTCATCCCCTATAAAGTTAATGGGTTGGAAAAATGGTCAATCTTTGGACTAAAATTTGGTATTTAATTGAAAGAAAATGTTTTCTAATTGTAATGGGGATTTTGCATTAGTGTGAACATGAAAAGGTACTAAAGAATCTAATGCAAGGTTATGTATTGATTTCCATCTCAACGCTAGTGTAAAAGGAAGGAATATTTCTATTTCATAAACAACCTTGCCCATTCAGCACCACGATTTCTTATTTGTTCCTAGGGCACAGATGACAGAACTGAACAAAAAGAAAAAATAATAAAATATTCTTGGACATTGTTTTGCTGGTGTACAGGACAAAAGCCATGACATTGCTGTAAACCCTGATTGACTCTGTGTCAGAATTATCAAGATGTTGAATGTCACTTTCATATTTTCCAGGGTTATTTGATTCAGGAAAGCAAGAGCATTTGTAAATCTAGCACCACAATGCATAATCAAAATGGTTTTAGTGATCATGGATTATAACAAGAGATCTGACATAATGGATACGCAAAGTCTGCCCACAGAATTAGCATCACTATAGCCTAGATGGATGGACTTATTTAGAAAATGTAGTTTTTCTTGAAAAGGAGAATGCTTAAGTTACATGAATTTAAATTCTTCGTATTAATAATACTTAGGACACTATGTTGAATTGGGAGATTTCATTTTCCTTTTAATACAAACTAATGTAAATAAGGTTGCTTTAAATCCTGTACAGTTTTCTCCAATAATAAGCCATTATTTTGACATTCCACTTCATGCACTAATAAACAAAAACTCTATCAGGAGTGATACCTACCTAAGATTTGCAAGTCACTATAAGTTACTTCATTTAAAATTGAAAGACAGCAGGAAAGATGGAGAATGCATTGCAAATACTTTATGAAAAGTATTGCTATAATCCTATTATAAAAGTTATTGTGACACTGCATACTTATGGTCTCCTGTTAAGGTGTTTCTGTTACATACCCTGTAGTCTACCATTTGTAAACACATCTTTTTGATGTTTCTGCCAACATCCTGGCAACAAAGCAGTGCAATTTCAAATGAGCTAATTAACTTAATTGTTGATGAAGCATGAAACAGTTCATTCACCCTGTTAGCTGCACCATGACAACATAAGAGTCTCAGTCCCTGAAGTTACTCATCTATATAAGCCTATCTGTAGCTTTCCATTAAGATCTATTGCATGCCAAAATGAGTACAGCTCCTCTAACAAAGACCAGTCCATAATGTACACAGGTAGAAAATCAGTGCTGTTGTTAAAAATTCAAATGCACACAGAAATACTAGTAACTACTTGAAAAATAAAAATGGGAAAAATGCAGAAACACATTGTAGTTTGAAGCTGCAGATGAAGAGCAAAAGCTGCATCACTTATTTTCTAAATGCTCTAATTTAGACTACAGCTGGCAAAACCAAATACTAAAAGGGAAAACTTTTGACATAACTGTTCAGTCCTGAAAGATGCAAACCCACCTGTTCACAGTGGGTTTTTTTTTGTGTATCTTGTGCACATACAAGAGTAAAAGCAAAAATAAATTAGCAAGTGAGAGCTAAATGGCCCTGCTTAGTCCTTTGTGCCTTTTTATTTGCACTACGCACATTAATTCCCACAATACACAACCTGTCAGAAATTAAAATGTGCTTTTTCATACTCATACTATTCAATATACAATCTAAAGCATCTCTTCAAATTTTCTGAGACTCCATTTCAGTCAAGGGTAATAAGAGGATTATACACTGTGCTATTGAAAGGCCTGCAAAGTGTTCGACATGAAAGAAAGGATAATGATTTGACCCTCTGCTGATAGCCTCGATTACCCAGTTGCTTGGAATACACAAAAAAAAAAAATCTCTGATATGATTTACAGTCAAACTTTGCCACCTTTCTCTTTCCCTCACTTTAAACAACCCTATACCCATGAATAAAATTCCACCTACTTTAAAAATTGTCCAAAATCTTCACAAACGCTTTCACAGCCAGGCCATTTGCAAACTCCATGACCATAGAGAGTATGGGAGGCCCCAGTTTCCTCATGTGACGAGCTGTAGCAAAAGAGTAAGGCATCAGATTCATCTCAAAAGCCATAATCGTTGGAGGCTGCTAGTGCCTGTCAGGTTACGATCAGTGACAAACAGGTCAAAACAGGTCAATTTAGCTCAGAGCAGTCAGAAAAATTTAATCGTTCTATTGAATAGTTCAACTGCCAAGGCTAGATGATGTTCCAATTAGAGAAGAAATAGAGCCAAAGATGACTGTTAATAAAGGAAGGAAAAATAAGATGACTGTATAATACCATATGCTAATTCTGCCATATGACCTTGGTGTAACATTTACCTATAAATAAAATATATACTCAGAAGTAATCAATTATGAGAATACTGAAGACAGTTAGAATTTATAAATATTGCTAATGTTACTATATAACATTTGAATTTTCTGCTTACATATGTGAAAAAATAAAGTTGTTTCCATTGATAAATATTTTTGTTCACAACTGTTGCTTCCACAGCTACTTGGGTTCACAAAAAAAACCCAGATGTATTCTGTGTCTTCTTTTGAAACTTCCTCAATAGTTTCATTCACATACAGTTATCAAATAAATTCAGGGGGCTGCCCCATGGAGGTGGGTGTCAGCTACACATCCTGAAGCGAAGAACCACTCTCTGAGATATAAGCACAAAAGTAATACTAACTGAATATACCACTACAAAAGTATTCAGTGAAGAACTAGTTTAAAAAAAAACCCAACAAAATAATGATAAATAAACATTCTTACAGTCACATGAGAACCAGAGACACTTATAGTCTCTTACTGTAAGTATTAAAATAATTAAATGGAGTATTTATTTTAAAACATTATTATTTACGATATACGTTATGTAGATACAAATTAAATTTCATCTTATATTGAAATCATCTACATCTATGTTCTACTGTGTACTGTGTACTTTTGTATGTATTTAATCCCTTATTTGAAAGTGAGGACTAGTGAAGAATATCTGTCAATGTGTCTGAGATATTATTTTAACTTTATCTATGTGGTTGAATTCCACTGTATTACACTAAGACCACTGAAAAGTTGTATGAAATGCATCAACTGTGTTACTGTTGTGTATATAAGAAAGAAAATTCAGTGTTTTTCTTCACAAGAGACAGTGTAAGAACTGTTTTAATGTACTAATTTCTAAAGTGCTCTTTATATAAAATCTTTGCACTGAAGTACAGCCTTGACAACTAAGATAGATGAACATTTTCAATGAAACCAGCAGTGTGATTCAAGAGTAAGGGCCAGACTGTCAGGTGTGTTAACTCAAATATGAATGAAGCTATGTGCCTACAGAAAGTGCCCACAAACCTGCGTTCACACCTCTAAAACAGCACACTGTTCTGAGCTTTCTCATTTTTAACAAAACTACCATAAGTATATATGCTAAAGAAAAACAGGCAGATAATTGTAATTGTGTCTGCAAAGTCAGACATTGCTACTGAAAATGATGCCCTATTGGTAAACAATCCTGAAAAATCATGTCTCCATGATCTCTTAAGTAACCTGTGTTATTTTGTGATTGGAAATAACATGGTTTCTAACATTAAAAGATAGCTTTACATCAAATGATAAGCACAGTTGAAATCTTGTCAGAATTACCTGTCTCGCCTTGCATTTAGAACTGAAGACTGTCCATTCACTATGGAATGATGAGTTATTGGTGGTGATGCTTTGGAAGTGGTGGAGGAGGTAGTAGAGGAGGAATTGTTAGTAGTGAGGTCTAGCCCTCCATGTTTAATGCCATTGTCTTCCATACTGTGAACTCCAGTCACTTCTTTCCATAACTGCTGAATCTCAGCAGGACTTAAGCCAGCTATAAAATGAAAGAAAGCCCCACTAATATAACAAAATAAAGAGTTTCATATAATGAGCTCAGTGTTATTAATGGATTAATGCCAACAATAAAGCTGATGGTGGTTTTCCAGCATAATCAACATGTAATAAAACATAAAGTAATTTTTCTTCTGTTGGAATCCAGGTAATCTAACTGTCTTCTCTTGTGTTATGAACAGTCCATTAGAAATCACCAGTTTTAATAAAATTATACTCCTTCTGAAAACATTTCTCAAAGATCAAAGGGTGAAAGCCACAAAGAACTTGCAACTACCTCTTGAAAGAGAAAAAAACCCAACAACCCTAAATAGACTTCTCGTCAAGATACTTTTTGTCTGCTTATTCAATTTCCTGACATGGAAATATAACTCAATGGATCCAGTCAACTCAAGTGTTATAAATCCTCGTAATAAAACATGTAGTGGAAAATGGAAAACCAAGTTAAACTAAGGATACAAACATTGATATTCTCTTTAAACACAAAGAGCAGGGAGTGGGAGAAGAAGAGAGAAAAAAAAATCAGAAGGCAACAATTAAATCAATGAGATCTTAACAGGTTTAATTTTTGAGCAAAACACATCTGATTTTAATTTATGACACTACATATTATTAATCCTGTTTAATATTTATGAAAATTGTTCCGTCTTAAAATGTGTCTCAAGAGGCAAAACCGAAGTGACTACTTGGAAGAACACACCCACAAACTCAGTAGACACAGGTAACGGCTGAAGCTCTTTGGTACCATTCAGTGTCACCGGACAGCTAGAAAGCCAGCAAAACTGGCCCATTTACAATTCTTTCCACACAAATGAAATTACAAAGAGTGTAGACCATCAAATTTCTCATAATTTTTTTTTTGTCCAGCCTGACTGTGAAAAACAAACTGGAGGGTTTGGCTAGGAGAAAGGAGACTCTGTCTCACCAGTCTCCTGGGGTGATGGGCAACCATGCAAAATTTGAAAACCTTCTCAAGCTCCCCTATATGTGCCATATGTGCAGCACTGCTCTGGAGTCTAGCCACCAGATCTTTGCAGATAGAGCTTAAATTTGCTCTCCACTCCATTTGTAGCCTGGAAACTTGTACTTTCCAGGATTAATCCGAGGCCACAAATAGCAATGTCTCGTAGAATTTATTCATACATATGTGTTAGGCTCACTTGGCTTGAGTTGAGCACATCGCATGAACTCCTGGAAACTTCCATTACAATACACTTCTGCCTGAACTAAAGACTCCTGAAACACAGGGAAGAGAAGAGCTGTGAGGAGTATCTTATCTTGCCATGAAATACACAACCAAGACAGGAAATTCAGATTTTGAAAGATGTGGAGTTCATCAAAATTATGTATTTTTTTCTGTCATTGCCAGTCTTTATAAGTTTGACATCTCTCAAAGAATACTAATTTAAATGTAGGAACGAATGAGAAGCCAAGAGAGTTTCCTGTGAAAGATCTTGTTTCATTGCCAGGTTTTTCAGCCTGAAATTGTTTGGTCCAGATTTTTATCTTAAAATCTAATTCTGTCTTCTGTATCTTGTATGAATGAGTGAAATTAGGTAAGACGTGCTCATGGTATCTAGATCGGCTGGAATGCAAAACATTCAGAATGCTGGTTTGGTCTGAATTAAAATGCTGCTCTTTTTATTTTATGAAAGAGCTTAAATTTACCGCTCTTTAGAAAAGGATTAAGATGCATCTATTCATTAAAAATTTTAACTGAAGATAGTTTTATTTGGTAAACAAGACGTATTAGAAAGATGCAAAGACTGGTTTTCACTGTTTGACAGATCTGTGTTAGATCATGTTTTACTTTGAAGACATGAACTAGGAATACTAAAAAAAACAAATTAAAAAAAAAATTATGAAATAGCACAGTAAGTTCCTTAATAGTTCTCATCAGCTGCCTCACAATGTCTCACCAGTCTACTACATTACTAAAAAAAAAGTCTAGTAATGATTTATAGAAATAATAATTTCTGGCGGTAGTGTGGAAACAAACTGTTTTGAAGGTATTTATTTTTAAAAGAATTATGAAAGAACCTCATTTTTAGACTACGATTTTGTGCCCTGCTTCCCTACCCTAAATACAAACACCCATTGGCAAACTCAATTAATGATAAAGAGAAAAAGATTTGAATTTAAGTCTTAAAACTGGAATTTATATAGTATTTGCACAGCAAAAAGCTAGGTTTTAAGGAAGCAAGGAAAGAAGCCAGGCTCTAATTTACTGCATTAGAGAGACAGGCAACGGGAGTGATGGTTATACTAGTTGTAATTGTTTAATGAAGGTAAGTAATTACTGCCATGTTCATGAGGTATGTTCCAGCAACGCTGCAAATAACCCATTTTAGCACAGTAAATAACAGTTACTCACAAATGTAACCACAAATCAAAATGAAAAGTAATGTATTCATTTAGGTGGCATGATATACACAGTGCATTACTTCAGACTCTTCCCTTCCTCCTGCTATTGAACAAAATAAACTAATTTTGTATTGAAAAGAAATAAAAGCCGAGACTAAACTCATCTGTTTGGATAAACAGAGGACAAACATATCATTCTGTCTTGCAGTGAGAAAACTTTAACTGGAGATCAGCAAACTTTGGGCCCTGGGGGAGCTGAGTAAGAACCTCCCCACAAGGTGGGTGAAGGGCTGGGAGTGGATGGAGCAATGGCCATTCTCTCAGGCATTGGTCTCTATATGCTGGGCAGCCCCTGCCTCTGAGTGAAACTATGGATGAAGCTGTGTCTCCTTGCTTGGCATTTCTTTAAAATCAGACAGAAACTTCTCCCTGGGCTCAGGCTGGTTAATTTTATCACTTCTTCAGAGCACTCTGAAAGGCTACCTTTTAGGATAAAAAGATTAAGCGCAGGCACTTAAAAAGTATAAAGTTAATAAGTGGATTTATAATTAATTGTAAATTGTGGCAATTTTGTAGTTTCTGTGTCTAAGAAAATCTAACTCCCATTTTAAAAGAGACCTGTAAAATAGCTGACAGAAATTTTATTGTGGATGTAAAAGTAGAGTAAGTTTTAAAGTTTCATAGGTTGTGCTAACCCTCAAAATACCCTCTGCAAACTAAATTAAAGGAGAAAGGATCAGCAAGGGGATCCAGAGAGGTATAAAAATTAGAGTCTATGTTGAAAAGGGCATATATTGATTTGCTATGCAGTTTACTAACACCAAGAATTTCAGGATTTTGAAGTTAGTTTTATAACTCTTTTCACTACTATTTGCTCTATTTTTTATGTTTGAATAGGTACTTAATGAAACCACCACTTATATAATGCAGCCATGCATCTGTCTTTTATTTTCCTACATGGCCTGATCAAAACTTTGTAGGTATTTTTTTCCGTTGTTTGGTTTCTGTTGTCATTTACAGTCCTTCGCATTTAGCTATAGCATCATTGCAGCATTATAAGCAAGTAAATCACAGTAAGCCACTGGCTTTGGATATGGCATAGTGAAGACCTTGTCACAAAACAAATGCTAAAACACCTCTTGTAACTTACTTGCTATACCTGACTATCAAGAAAACATGGTAAAGATTCCTGTCCTACAAAGGCAGTAACTATTTGGAGCAAACACTGTTTATAGACATGAACCTCAGCTACACTTGGAAATTACGTCTCTTCATACTAACAACTGCCAACCCCATGCTCTCTTTGTCACTAACAATTTGTGGTTTAGAGGAGTCTTTATGACCAATAACTAACAAACACGAATAGCTCCCTGCTTCTCATCATTCTGGACATACATGTAACTCAGCAATCTAAATGGATGTATATAAGAATGTGTTACACATATATAAATCTTTCTGTATAACCATATTACACATCTTGTAGCACAGTGGAAAGAGAAAAACATACTTTTACCACATCCAATCTATATTATCTTAAATAAATTCTGAAGGCCTCATTTAAAACTGCCACAGAAAATGTGCATCATAAAATTAGCTAAATTTTACAAGAAGAAAAAAAAGGAAGTTTGATGATCTTTTATGCACACCACAATGAAGGGACACTATGTTAAATCTAGTAAGTACTACTTATATTTGTAAATACCTGGATGTGTAAATTTAACATACATGAGAAAGCCTCAACAGATCTGAAGCCTATTAATCTTCATTATGTTATTATGAACAGGACTGGGTTCTGTGCCTTCCTATGAAAGACAATGTGCTATAAGAGGAGCCCACAGAAAGAACTCCAAGACAGTCACCATTCTGGATTCAGTCCTCTCTTTGGTTTGCTGGAAAGACTTCCCTGATTATCGTCATCACTAACTTCACCTCTCCTGACACAGAGTGAATGGCCTTTCTGGAGATGCAGAGGGTTTTCCATGGGAAGCTGCCTTACGATTTTTAAGTTCTCACATCCACATCAGGGCTATGAAAACTGAGGTCCTGTAACTGTACTCGTATATCTAAAAGAACCCTATGTACACACTAGATACTAGAAGTAGGAGAGAAAAATGGAAGAATTAAATACTTGCCTGGAATTCCATATAATTAAAAAAACATATGGCAGAAGCAAATAAGATGATAATGTACCTTAAAAAATAATCCAGATGTATTTAAACTGTAAAATTTGGAAGTTTTTTATTTCTTTAATCTCAACCTTTCTTTGTCATGACTTCAGTTACACTTAATTGAGTAGAAGAAAGCTCTTAAGAAAAACTGTTAACTAGTTCTCCTAAAAATTTAATTAAAAAGGTGTTGTTTTTTCTATGATTTTCTACTAGAAGTGGATGAATGAGTGTTGCATTAAACTAATGAATATCAACGCAATTGGGTAGGAGTACTAGGGGAAATCTGTGGGGATTGCTTAACGTGAGAGAAAACCTGAGGAATTCCTCTTGCAACAGATGGCACAAGAGGAGGCTGCAGAAGGTAAAGCTGTTTGGAGGGAGGTTGTGCTTCAATTGCTTTTATTCCATCCTGGTTTGATGTGACTTTGTACAAAAGGAACCCAGCTTTTAACAGTCTAATGTGTCAAAATTCATGCATCAGCTTGCTTCCCCACTGTTAGTCTCAAATAATAGTACCGTGATAGCTTACTTAGGGCTCTTTTTTACTGCACTTTTTGTAACTTCAGATATGATTGCATCACAGCTTTTCCACACCACACAATGTATGGAAATTACATACCTCTCTGGAATCTCTGCTTTCCAGGGACGAGGTTTTTAGTGGATAAGTCTTTCTCATGCCTATTTTCTGTCTCTTTTTCTTTTTTGTCTGCACTGTTGTCTATATACTGTGTACTCTGCTTTTGCTCATCTGATTTCTGAAGGCTCAGTTTCATAATAGTTATCTGGTGGAGGAACCAGATACATGCGTAAAGACCAATTAAGAGTAATGTTGCCTGTCATGAACACAGTCTAAACAATGCTCACTGCAGGACTGGAACGTCAGAGATCAGAGTATTGTGTAATTTTTATGACAGACATTTAGCTCACCTCTCTATGGTAACACAAATGGAAACACATACCTCACAGGTTACAGTCTTTAAAATGGGAAGACTTTGGCCTTATCTTAAAATGTAAGCAGCATTTGTCTCCAAGTGAATTTACTTTTCCAAAGTGCATGCACTATTTTCTTTCAACAACGAATGCATTTGTATCAAGTAGTAGAGTTTGAGCCCATTTTCAGCACTGAAAGATCTTGATCAACGTGACAAAGGGATTTGTTTCTTTAAAGCCTTTACTGTTGTCAGTCATAATTCACTACTATTGGAATCACCAGCTTCAAAACTCCTGTATTTTACATATTTAATACAAATAAATGGCAAATAAAATCAATCCTAATATTTGGCCCTAAATTCACATGTCATAAATTGAAGATTCAAAGTCCTTTGCAATGCCAAACACTTTTCTTATAGGAAAAAAAAGGAAAGATTTGCAATGGCTTTAATATCACTGAGATATTTTATATCTGTCTATTTATATTAAATATAATGATAATGTTTCTACTAAATCAGATTTCAGTAATTCCTCAGAGAAAAGCAATAGTGCTTGAATTGTGTCGCTATTAGAAATTGTTTTCAGCACATAAGGCTAATAATAAATATGCATCTTGTATGTAAGAAAAAACACTCAAAAGCTGTTTTCTTCCATAAAAGTATGCTGTGAAATTTATCAGCCTCAAGAAAATTTGGTAATATGAGTAATAAAGTTCTAATAATAAACTGTCATAACAGAAAGCTGCAGAAGTTTAGATGCAAATGGAATGGTCAAAGAACTTGTGAATTAGAAATTACTCCAATATATTACTGGAATACCTTGTGGCAGAGACTGGACAGGAAGAGCAGACTGGCCAGGTGGGATAGAAATGAGTCCCTGACGCTGAAGGTTCAGCAGATGCTGCTGCTGCTGGAGTTGTTGCATCTGGAGGAGCTGCTGCTGGAAGACAAGCTGCTGGGCTGCCAACTGCTGCTGCTGCTGCTGCTACAAAGAGAAGGGGGGGAAAAAAAGCAAATGCAGCAAAAAGTAAAGTGTGCAGTGAAGGCTAGAAAGCCAAAAACGTAAAATCAACTTCTTTCCCTTTAATCTCAGTTATTAAATAATAATGC